>PVKS010018347.1:0-40282 GCA_004027875.1 Aplodontia rufa
TCAAGGATCGAATGCGTTCACTCTTTTGTGGAGGCTGGAGGTAAACCCAGGCTTGGGTGAAAGGTAGTCAAACTCATGTATTAGACCCAGCAAAGACATAGCAATAGATAAATGAGAGCAACCACAGATATGGGGGTGGGGTGGAGACAAGTGAGGGAGGGAAGAGGGAAGGAGAACAGGGAGGGATCTATGAAGACAATCAACACTGTAGAATATTTTTTACCCCTCTTGAAAATCCAGTAATACTTATGCAATCATTCAATTCTGAAAAATTCACAAGCTAAGCATTTATATCACTTATAGGGGTGAAATATAGAAGAATCAAGAGTTTGGGGTGTGGTTGTGGGTGTAATTCTGGTTTGGAATATGTGCCTATCATATTGTTACTTTATAAGCATTTATGATTGTACAATAACTCAACTCCTTAATAAATTTTTTTAAAAGTCACTGTTCCACTATCTTTAAGCCATCAACATGGCTGCTAAGAACTCAATTACTTGATTTTCTATATGTTATTCCCTTTCCTTGGTAGTTAATTTGGCAATTTTCTTTTTATCCTTATTATTCTGACATATTATCAGCTGTGTCTAGAGATGTACCTTTTCTCATACCTCTGGCTTGGTACTAGATAGGCTCTTTCAATCTAAAATCTAAAAATTCATTCATTTTTCTCAAACTCAGGAAATTTTCTTCAATTTTTTTCCCTACCAGGGACTGAACCCAGGGGTGCTTAACCACTGAGCCACATTCCCAGCCCTTTTTATCATTTTTTATTTTGAGACAGGGTTTCACTAAGTTGCTTAGGGCCTTGCTAAGTTTCTGAGGCTGGCTTTAAATTTACAAACCTACTGCCTGAGCCACCAAGCCACTGAATTACAGGTTCATCAATTATTTTTTATTATTCTTTTCCTTTGTTTCTGATAGAACTTTTAGAACTCCACATTTATGGACCTGGAAACTTTGTAATGTTTTTTCCAAAGCTTTAAATTTTCTCTCAAATTTTAGCAGACTTTTGCTTATTTCATATACGCACATAGTTTCCCCTCTTAATGCCAACTCACAACTCTGTCTTGATTCATGTTAAATAGTTATTTAGCCCATTCGTTAATTTTTTTCTTTATAATATTCAAACCTTTTCTGGTTCTCTGCCCTTCTTCAGTTCAGGTATGATTAATCATTACAACAAGTGTTTTGTTGTTGTTGTTGTTGTTTAGTTTTTCATGTGGCCTTCATTGTTCCGACACTTCTCGTTGCATATGTGGTGCTGGAGTACAAACCTGTGTCCTTGCGCATGCAAGGCAAATGCTATAACTGCTGAGCCATCGCTCCAGCCCTACAACATGCTCTTAAGTCTTAAATCTTGATTATGTTTTCCTTTGAAGTTTTCTTCTGAATGATATTTGAGGTCAGTTATTCTTTTATTCATTTTAATCCTCTTTCATCCTCTTCATTCTACCCCTATGTTTGACTATTCCTGTTTACACTTGTGAATGAAAGACTTTCTTTAGAGAGTACAGTTGGGGCTGCAGTGGTGGCTCAGTGGCTGCAGCACTTGCCCGGCATGCGCAAGTACACAAGTTCAAACCCTCGAACCAGGTACACAACGAAGTCTTGGAGCAATAAAAACCACATGAAAAACGAAATAAAAAAATGTTTCTCTCTCCCTCTCTCACTATCCCTCTCTTAAAAAAAAAAAAAAGTAGTTATTCAAATTTGTTTTTACAACTGGTGTCTCCCTTAAATGGGAAAGCAATATTATTTAGGAGGGTAGAACACATAAAACAGGGACAGACAAAACTGCTTTTCCCTGGTGCAGCTGCTTCAGCGTATCTACTTTTCTCTCAGACTGCAATGCCTCAATGAATATCCTACTGAACTGCTGTCCTACTTTTTTAAAAAAAAAAAAAGAGTTCTTAAAGTTGAGGCCTAAGGGCAAACATTACTGCCTAGGGCTTTGTAGGCTGGAGGAAGGTCAGAAAGGAGGCTGACCCAGCACTTTACAAAGTAATTCTTCAAAAACTTGGTGATTATAACCCAATTGTCCAGTACTGTTCTTTGTATTTGTTGATTCCAAGTTTGGAGTCACTCTGAGGTTTGTCTAGGAAAAAGTCAGGTATCTTGGGTTCCAATTTCTTCTGGGATTTTGCTACAATCCAATTTCATGAACTTTCTATCTTCAAAATTTCTGGTCCTCTCACGGTACTTGTGGGCTCTTCTACATGTTTTCTCCCTGTTCTCTTTTTCAAATAACATAATCCCTCTTTTCTGTAGGGAACAAATTCCCTGCACTTTGTGTAAATGGTAGCCTTGTGATCCAGGTCTGGCTAGAATATCCCATCCCCTTCTCCTTAGTCTGACAGCCACCTTTCCTAAAAATAAAGCAAAGAAGAAAGAGACCAAAATTGTTTAGAGAGAGACATACCAATGGCATTATTCAAGTCTGGATCCATCACACACCTAAGTTGGATCCTCTCACTTCCCTCCCCAAACCCAGGTGAGCACATATCAATATTATAAAGTAATAAAGCCCTGCTTCTCTTTGAGGTAGCTGAATTAATATAACAGTATCTGTTCCTCTCTTCAGAATTATGGTTTAATTCCATCTATTTAAACGCACCTATTTAAAAGAAAAGTTCAGTGAATACCTATAAAATAAGTCTGAAGACATCAAGTTACAGCTTTCTGGTTTGTTAAATATAAAACAAGGAATTAGCTATACATTTTATTAAGTAGATCTTATCTTTGCATAAACACCCTCTTGGTCTACATCTAGAGGGAAAAAAGAAACAGATATAAAAACCAATTATCACTTAAGTTTTTTTTTCCTAAGTCAAGAATCCAATAGTTTCAGAAAGAAAAAGGAAGAATAACTAGTAATGATTTCTAATTTTTAATAAGTGAATAGCAAAACAAAACAAAAACTCTCTGAACAATTATGTGGAAACAAACCCTGAGAGAAAAATTCTGTGGCTATCAGTGTGATTATTTGTGACAAAGATATGAAAGACGATTTGCTTTTTGATTTTAGAGGGGACAAAAGGGAAGAAAAGGCACTAAACCACTAGTGGACAGAAGATGAAATCCAGTACTCTTGACCTAGGATTCATAGTTTATAGATCTATACACCTCAAGAACTCTGTAACTCTCTGAAATAATCTGCATAATATAGTGTGATTTAAGTATGTTTTAAGAGAGAATAGGTCTACAGTTTTCAACAAAATTTAAAATTCATAACCTAAAAATGGTAAAGATAATTGTTCCTGAGTGAAAAGGACCTCTTTTCAGAATTTTATATAAGAATTAAATCCAGAGAAATAGCAAAAGTAAGTAAATGAGTACCTCCAACATTATACTGTGCTAGCTATGTAAAATTATCTTTATTCTTTATAAAAAGCAATTTAAAAGAAATCCTTAGCCCAAACACAGGTAATGAAAATGAAGCTTAAGTAATAATTTTCCCAAAAGCACAAAGTACTAAAGCAGGACTCAAAATCAAGAAAACGCTGGCCATTGTGCCTGTAATCTCAGTGACTCAGGAAACTGAGGCAGGAGGATAGCTAGAGTTCAAGGCCAGACTCAGTACTTTAGCAGGACCCTCAACAATTCAGTGAGACTCTGTCTCAAAATAAAAACTAAAAAAAAAAAAAGGGTTGGAGATGTAGTTCAGAGTTAAATTGCCCCACGGTTTAACTACCACTATAAAAAATATATACATCAAAATACCAATCTGATTTCAAACTCTTTCCCTAACTTATTTTTTTCCAGGAGAAATACTGGTAAGAAAAGAATTACAGGGGCTAGAGCAGTAGCTCAGCGGTTACAATACTTGCTTGGCATGAATGAGAACCCAGGTTCAAACACCAGCACCACATACACAACCAAGTGTCAGAGAAAGGCCAAAGGAAAATCTAAATAAAGTGATTCTTTCTCTCTCACTCCTCTCTCTCTCCCTCTCTCCTCTCTATTTTAAAAAAGAAAGAAATACAAAGGAAATGGTTTACTTCAAAATAAAATGTAATTTGTCAGACACAAAAATTGTGATCATGTACCTTGGGTTTAATGAAACTGGAATCTGACTTCTCTTTCTTTATTAAGATACTCAGAGGGGCAAGAGCAATGGATCAGCAATTAGGCCCTTGCCTGGCATGTGCAAGGACACAGGTTCATAACCCCAGCACCACATACACAACGAAGTATGGCATCAACAAGAGCCATATGAAAAAAAAAACTAAATAAAACTGATTCTCTTTCTCTCTTTAAAAAAATAAAATAAAAAATTACTCAGAAAAACTATTGTTATGGTAGTGAGGTAAGGAGGACCTTAGTATTTGATTAAGATGTAGGAGCCTTAACATTCCAGGTTGCCTAAGTCAATGAATGGATTCTCCTGTCAGATAATGCTGTTCTGGTCTCCATGGAATACAAAACAAAGTTGCTGGTACATCTAAGACAAAAAGCCACAATACTAAGCCTGTGAAGCCTGTGTTTTTTATATCTTGGCATAAAAGACAAGAGGACCTAGTAAAAAAGGCTAAAGTAGATAAGAATGTCCTCATATAAAAAGACTTTGCATAATAAGGCACATTCACAACTTAAGGCATATTACAGTACTTACATATGGTCAAGAAAATTCAGGTACTAATAGTTTGGGCTGCAGTCAGAGAGCTTGCCCAAGTGGTGAAGAGGATCTTCAACTGTAAAGTGGTTGTGAGGAGACAGAGTAAGAATACAAGTACAAGGGCAGTCCACAAATCTAATTAGGAATATGTTTTAAATGTTCTGAGATTAAGAAAACAGCATGAACTAAATCTTTGCTTTGATACTTTGCCATTTTATCTAGAATACTAGTATTACCTGCTAAGCCTAAAGCAGAGAAGTCATAAAAATATTGTTTGCTAATTTATCATTCCAGAAAAGGAGAAAAGGGTGTACATTTCCCATTACTCTTTACTTCTCCCTCTTTTTCTCTAACAGTATAATAAAGTTATATAACAGTATAGATGTTAAAATTCTAGAGGAATTTAAGAATTCATGTACTAGAAGCACCAGGGGCATAGCAATACATACTCCAGGTGAACCACAGACACGTAAGGGGCGAGGGGGAGGGAAAGGCAGGAGGATGAAAAAAGGAGGGAAGACAGGGAGAGATCTAGGGAGACAATCAACAATGTAGCATACACTTTACCCCTCTGAGAAGTCAAATATTATGTAATCATTTAATTCTCTCAAATTCACAATCTTATACATATACATACATATATATATATATAGTCAATTATATTTGTTAGAGGCATAATATAGAAGCATCAAGAGACTGGAATGTGGGCAATGAAGTAACTATGGTTGGGCAATGAAGTAACTATGGTTTATGATCAAATGCATATCACATTGTTACTTTATACACGTTTATGATTGTAAAACAACTCAACTCAATTTTAAAAAATGTAACTGGCTTATTGTTATTTAGTAGTTTATAAGTTAATTGATATTTTTCCTATCAGTATCAATAGATAACAACTGACATAAACAAAAGCTTGGTAGGATCCTCTATAATTTTTAAGATGATAAGCAAAATTTGCATTAATAAATATTCATATAGAAATAAACTAAGTAAAAAAATGAAAAGAAAAAGAAATACTTCATTTATATTCCAAAGATCTAACAAACTCAGAATATAATCCTGAAAGGGTAGCTAATCCCAAAATACTAACATTTGTGCACTCTTCATTTCGAATCCCACACTTGTCTGTGCTAATAAAGTTCCACCTAAAATAATTAATGCACATTCATGATTGCAATTGAAAAGTTTCACTGACAATCTACAAATTTAAGAAAATCATCAATTTAATGGAATTAAGAAGGAAAATAAAAGCCTTCTCTAATTAAAAAAAAGTCAATCTTAGTAATCAATAACCCCATTTTCACAAGGCTAATCTCTATTCTTCCTCAGACTTCAATTTTAATGACTAAATATTTATGGAAACCCTTATAAGTTCCCAAATGTTTCCACATACTTTGTCACCTAAAGAAGGTATCAACAGAGCTCCTTTTCTCTAAGGTTCTCTGAGATTCGGTTTACACATCATATCCACCTGACAGCATGAATTAAGAGTATAGCAGAGTCTAACACAGTATTATTCCCACTGCACATTTTTGAGAATTTACTCTAAAAGATCATCTACAATGTATTTTATTTGAAATTTCAGAAACGAAGACTAGTACACTGATTTCTCACAATCTTTACAATCTATGAAATCCATCTCAAGACCAATCACACGAATAATCCCAAGATGGAGATTAGGGAACCAACAAAGCAAAATAGAACAGAGAAATGTTAATTAGCTACACTTGCATAGGTCATAATGCATAAACTAAATTAAAACATCACTCTTGTAGATCTGTAAAGACCTAGATGCAAGATGTAATAGGTGAATTCTATAATTTATACAAAACGTATTTCTTGTGTAGTTATACTAGAGAGATCATAAAAGGGTAGTAAGGAGGCAGTAGATCATGGGAATTAAGAAAGCAGGCTTTGATGTGAAACTGACCATATTTCATTTCCATAATTTACAGATTTAGCAAGTAATGTATCCTTCACCTTTACTGTTTCTTTTTTAAAGAAAGAGTCAATTTTTATTTACTTTTTCATTTGTTTTTTGTTTTTCTGACACTTAGTTGTGTATGTGGTGCTAGGATTTGAACTTGAGTCCTCTCACATGCCAGGCAAGCGTTCTACCACTGAGCCACCTAAGTAGTCCCTCACCCTTGATTTTTTTGAACTACAAACTATGGATAAAATTGCCAATCCCTTAAAGAGCTACGAAGATTAAATGAGGTGATATCCATAAAACAATCAGAACTGTGTCTGGCAAACAGTAAGCACTCACTAAAATACAGGTTATTTATAATTACTCAACATGCTAGGTATTATAAATACTTGCAGAAGTGATGATATTTGATTTGCCCCCTTTAGGATAAGGCAATCAACAGAAAAGGATACTCAGGACAGATATGAATAGGATTTGAAAAGTAGTATAGAAGATCCCACACTACTACAAAACCACTACAGTCTGAAAAATAATATTCGACATGTATAAATTGACAATTATAAAAATAGGCCCACATATTAGAAATACGTCCTACCATGATACAGAAATACATATCTATGTATATATAGAGATAGATAGATCACAAAGATAGTCAACTACAGACTATCTGTTTGCAATGGCAGAACATCAGACACAATTAAAACATAAACAAACTGGAAAACATGTCAAGATACCTAAAAGGGAATATTCCACAGCCATTAAAAGATTACTATATTTGTATTCACATAGAAAGACCCCATGATATACTATTAATTAAAAAGAAAGTTTCAGACAGTATTTTTATAATGTTCCCACATATGCAAAATGAAACCTTGGTTACATAAATACATACGTATATGTGTGTGAAAAAGTAGATAAAAAGGCACTTAAACTTTATACTTGGCATATAAAAGGAGGGATATTGTTCTTATTCTCTATCCTCCTCTCTTTTATAGCCTACATTTACTACATGATTTGATATAACAAAAAAAGATGATACACTCTCCCTTTAAGATTCCTCCAACAAGGGCTGGAGCAGTGGCTCAGCTTCGGTGCTTGCCTGGCAAGCAAGAGGACCCGGGTTCAAACCCCAGCACTATGTACACAACTAAGTATTGGAGCAACAAAGGCCATGTGAAAAACTAAATAAAGTTGTTTCTCTCTTTCTCTGCCTCTCTCTCTGTCCCTCTCTTAAAAAAAAAAAAAATTCCTCAACAAAACAGAAATGCAAGTTACCCTGACTTGATCATTATACATTATATGCATATATGGAATGATCACATTGTATCCCATAAATATGTATAAATCTTATGTGTCTAAAAAACTTCACAGTGATGTGAGGGTGCAGCAGACACTTGTCACCACGGGTTGTGTGTGACTTTTGCTAAAATATGGATTACTTAGAAAAAAATTCTTCCAACATAAAATAAATAAAAGTAAAACACTACTCACAGTTTAGTATCATTGGTACAAACTTTAGAGCAGGTTAGATTTAAAGGACGTTATCCCATTCCCCCAACAGAACTAAACTGATTTACATTACATATAATTCAGAAGCTCTTCTATGTATGTATTTCCTGAATAACAATTATATAAGTTTTAAATCACTCCCACTGTATCTGAAATGTATAAGAATCAACAATAAAACAAACAGAAGAGCAGCAGAATGATAATGCAAGAAACCTATAAAATATTTATAGTTTGTTGATCCAGCACTAATAGCATATAGAGGATGTTCAAGCCTAAAGACAGCCTAGCAAAACTGAAGACATCACACAAGTCAGTAAGAATACTATGTAGATGCCAGTGCTGCTCTTTTCTTCGTCAATAAAACACTTTTAACTAGAAATCTGTAAGAGAAGGAAGGAAAGGAAAGATGGCAAGTATGTAAGGTTTAGAAACAGAGGGGGAAAAAGTGCTTCAAGTGTCTGAAGCTGGTCATGGTACCAACTTGGAAAACTGAGGTAGGAATATCACAGGTTTGGGGCTAGACTCAGCAATTTAGCAAACTAAAAAGGGCTAGAGGGGTTTTTAAAAAAAAAAAAAGAAAAAAGAAAAAGAAAGAAATGTAGCTCAGTGGTAGAACATTCTTGGGTTCAATCCCCAGTACAACAAAACAAAATAAGACCACTGCTTAGATTAAATGAAAAATAGGTAAAATTAATTTGTTAGCCATAAAGCCCTACACAGATGTTACCTATTTATCAAGCAATACATCAAATAACATAGGAATTTGCCTAGTAAAAACAACTAATTTTAGTCATGTGGTGCTTCAGCTTAAACAAATGCAATACATATAAATACACTAAGCAAATATGATCTGATTTATTATTCTTTTGTGTAAATATATGAAATAAAGATAACATTTCACATAGTGGAAAATGACAGACTATGAAATAGCTTAAGTCAACTGAGTAACTGGAAATATAAAATTAAATTCCCATCTCCCTCCATGTACCCATATAAATTTGAAATAATTAGGTAAATGTGAAAATTAGTTAAATGAAGTGAATAAACAAAATGTGATATATGCATACAATGGAATATCTTCTGTCTTAAAAAGGAAGTAAACTGTCACATGCTACAACATAGTTGAAACTTGAGAAAATTATGTTAACTGAAATAAGGCAGTCATGAAAAAACAAATACTGTACGATTCCACTTGTATGAGTCATTTAAAATAGACAAATATATTGAAACAGAAAATAGAATGTTGTATGCAGGGCACTGGGGGGAGGGGGTAAAATGTGGGGCTGTTACCCAACGGACATGCAGTACAGTTTAAGTTAAGATGAAAAGTTGCAGAATGTGACTGTATTAAAATTACTGAACCACATGTACACTTAAAAACAGTATGATTAATTTTGTGTTTTCTACCACTATTTAAAATTTTGTATTTATTACTTCAAGAGGTAGGAAATAATTAAGTTACATTTTAAAAACTTGCCGAACTATAGAGAAAAAATAAAGCACTTGCTCAAACTCCTTTTTGCAATTCAGTGGCCAATGTGGTTAAAAACAATATATAAGAATAAATGGAAAAGGGATACATATAAATTGCATCTGTAAAACATAAATCTTTGAGCTGGAACAGTGGCTCAGCAGTTGTAGCGCCTGCCTGGCACGCATGAGGACCTGGGTCTGAACCCCAGTACCAAATACACAACAAAGTTTCGAGCAAAGAAAGCCACATGAAAAACTAAATGAAATTCTCTCTCTCTCTCAACGTCCCTCTCTTTAAAACAAACAAACAAAAAAAAAATAGGGACTGGAGCATTGACTCAGTGGTTACTGCACTTGTCTAGCATGTGCAAGGATGCGAGTTTAAACCCTAGCACCATGCACACAATGAAAACCACATGAAAAACTAAATAAAATTAATTCTCTCTCTCTCCCTGTCCCTCTCCTTCAAAAAATAATAATAATAAATCTTTGTAAGACTGATGTAAGAAGGAAGAAAACATTTCCTCCCAACAAATCTGAAAATCTAACATTAAGTAGATAATCTTCACAAAAAATATAAATTAAAATGTTACTGATATCAAATCCAATGCTGACAAGACCACATCATATCAAGTATTGCAAACACCATTTAATATTTGGTGATCTATGACTACAAATAACAGATTGAGGGGGAGGGGAGAGAAATGATCATTTCAGCAAATACCAAAAACACATGATAAAATTTAGCATAATATTTCTGATAAAACAGTGAGTTAAGAGAAAAGATACACTAAATTTAACAGTGGCACAACTGTTATGGGAAAGACAAGGATAACCTCTACTACCAGTGACATTCGTCATTTTGAGGGCATTCAAAACTGATACAATAAGAAAAATGTAGGGTATTAGTACTGAAAAATACAAAATAATTTACTGAAATCAATGAGTTTAGTCAGAAAATTCAACAGCATCATCCAACAATATAAAAATTCAGTGTCATGGCCATATACAAGATCAAAATATCAAATCAATAGGATCCCACACTAATAATAACTAATTAGAACATGTCAGGGAACAGAAAACAATTCATGATAACAATAAGAACTACAAAATAGTATGTGAAAATGTGCAAACCTTATACAAATAATATAAAATTAAGGACAGTTGAAGGGCCTGAAAAAATAATAGAGACACACCTTATTTCTCATCTAGAGATGAGATTATAAATAGATGCAGTATACATTTCTCCCCCAAATTAATTCAAACTGTAATGTATATCTTTATCACAAAATGAGAACATTTTATGGCAAAAACACCTCCGACAAGTTAAGTGCACAATATCCCAAACTTCTAACAAACAAGTTAAACGTACAATATCCAAAACTTCTGACAAACAATACAAATGAGGGAAAACTGCCTTCTAAGTCATCAAAGTATGCTAACGTATCATGTTCAGTCATAAGAAATCATAAATATTTGATGATTTCTGACACAAGAACAGCAATTTCGTAAGGTTCAACTAATAAGTAAAATTGATGAGGATACAGGAATAAACAAAGGACTGTTAGGAATCTAAGGAAGTTAAACACCCAAATTCCTCCACCCTATATGCTTCAAACACACAAACCCCTTTCTAAGTGGAAAGAAAGAGATATAAGTCCGCCACAGCATTTAATACGAACAGTTTGGACAAAGATTAGAAGGTCTTCTATTTCTTACCCCAGTTCATCTTACCCAGTTACATATAGAAAACTGAAAGTGAGGTAAAAGAGGAGGTGGAGAGGGCTAAATTTCCTCCTACAATCCTAGAGAGGGAGGGACATGTTTTGAAGGACAAGAAAAAACAAACGCCAAGGGGAAAAACACCCTTGAAAATAAAAAAGATCCCAAGCCAGAAAGTCTGAATGTTCTAATACCAAAACGGTCAGTGTGACAAGAAGATAGTGAATGAACTGAAAGGGCACAAAAGGCTAGAAAAATAGGAGTCGTAATAAAAAGTCTTGTGGGCCAAGTTAAGAGTTTAGATTTCATTTTATAAGCAATGAAAAGTCAAATAATGATTTATATTTTAGAAAGATTTGCCTAGTCGTGGCATGAAGTATGGGGAAATGAGAGAAATAGAAGATAAAATTAGTAGGCTACTATGGAATCAAAGTAAGGTTACAGCACTAGGGTAATGATAACAGAAATGGAAAGAAGTGTAAAGATTCAGCATAAGCTTTAGAGGTCTTATATTCAATATTCTTTTGCTTCCTATTATCCCTACATACTTTTCTAGAAACAGAAACCCTTTCTTTGGGAAACCATTCTATAAGGCTCAGGTAGGAATTCTCTCCTAGTTCACTTCCTACATAGGGTAGAACAACATGATCTAGTCTTGAACAAAGTATCTTTTTCCTTAGTGACTATCTGATACAAGAATGTAGACATAATCAAAGCTAGGCCAACAAGACTATTTCTGGAACCAGGAATGACTTTTTTTCTTATACTGTTAGCCATAAAGACAATGTAATCCTAGAACTATATAAGACATTATCACCCAATATCCTCACTCCCCTTCTCCTTTTGGTAAAGAACTACTTCTCTACAAGTTTTATCTAGATACATGGCTACATAGCAAGACTTAAATCCTAGGTGTGGTCTTGTAACCAAGTTCTGGGTAATGGAATACAATGGAAGTGATGTCCACAATTCCTTAAAAGGAAGCTATCTGTGCTCACCTTTCTGTTTCTTCCTTTTCACGTTCTATGTTCATTGAGCTATCATAAAATACTACAGACTGGTGGCTTAAACGACAAACTTTTATTGTCTCACGGTTCTGGAGGATAGAAGTCTAAGACCAGGGTGTTTACAGATCTGGTTTCTCTTGAAGCCTCTTTCCTTGGTTACAGATGGGCACCTTCTCCTGTATCCTCACATGCCCCTTTTGCTGTGTATGTATCCCTGGAGTCTCCTTCAGTGTCCAAAATTTCCACTTCTTCTAAGGGAAACCAGTTAAACTGGATTAGGGCCTACCCACGTGAACTGATTTAACCTTAATTGCCTTTTAAAAGACCTTATCTCCAAACAATCATATTCTGAGGAAGTTAAGGGTTTCAATATGTGAATTTGGGGGGTGTACACAATTCAGCCCAAAGCATCGATGTACTTGTCAATCAGGTTAGACATTGTAGATTAAGACAACACCCATGGCAAAACTGTCCAATAAAACATTCTGTGATGATGGAAATGTTCTATTTCTGCACTCTTTAATATGGCCGGTGCCCACCACATGTGATTAAATTAACAATTCACATTCTCAGATGCACTAGCCACATTTTAAGACTTCAGTAGTCACATGCAGCTATTGTTTATTAGACAATGCACCTTAAGGAACAAAGTCGTAAGAAGACAGGAGATAACTTAGATCCACGAACAAACTTCAGTATTATGCCTGGAATATCACAAAAAGGAGAAAAATACTTGTCTCCGGTCTGAACCACATGTGTTTTAGTCTCTTTGCTCAAACAATTCAACTAATACCTTAAAGCAATTTAGAACTGAGGTGCTACCAATAACAAACTCCTAAAAACTATTCATAAAATAAGTATCAAGAAAATTAATCTCAAGCTAGAGAGATAGTGACCCATGTTACACAGTTCCAAAACATTTAGTAAAACTTGCCTAAAATAACAAGGGCATATCGCATGTCTGCTAAGTCTACAGCTCTGAGAAAAGCCAGTTAGAGAAACTCTGAACATTTCAGTGGGCTTGAATAGTGATTAAAGATCAATTCAGCTACAAATAAAGTAGTTTCCAAGTAAAGAGACATGAGAAAGCAAAACTAAGAAGCCAGGCACAGTGGCACACACCTGTAATTCCAGCAGTTCAGGAGGCTGAGGAGTGAAAAGTTCAAAGCCAGCCTCAGCAACTTAGCAAGATCCTGTCTAGAAACAAAAAATTAAAAAGGGCTAAGGATGTGGCTAGTGGTTAAGTGCCCCTGGGTTCAATCCCTGATACCAAGGGGGGCGGGGGGAGAAGAAAGCAACACCAAGAGCTCTCTCAGTTAACAAACCCCAACCTAAAGAGTTCAGTTAACGTGGGTCTTTTTAAGCTAGCAAAGACTACCTTTGTGTTCTAAGTGCTGTGTGTGTGGCCAAGGGTTCTTTGCCATATAGCAACAAAAATCAGATTAAAAGTGCTGCCTTAATCTGATTAATCAGAAAACTGTGATGGTTTCCGATGTGTCAACTTGGTTAAGTTAGACTATGATGATAGTAGAAGGAAGTGCAGCAGCTATTCTGTAGCACAAATACCTTCCCTCAGTTATTCAATTAAATCCTAATCTAGATGCTGCTGTGAGATTTTACAGATGTAGTAAGTCTCTCATCAGTTGACTGTAAATTTCTAGGACTATCACACTCAGTAAGCCTGACTTAGTTATATCCTAAGAGATCTAGCACTTGCAGGCAAAAAATCTAACTCCAAACAACAGCTAATTCTACAATTGTTTTACCTCTTCAGGTTATCTCCCCTGTGGAGAACAGTTTGACTTATGCCCATTAGTTCCAGCTTGCCCACAACCTTCCCTTTCTGTCTGCCTTATGGATTTCAGACTTGCTTAGTCAACTTCACAATCACATAAGCCAACTCCTTGTAATAAATTTCTGAATGCCATCTACCTAGCAATATATAAATCTACTCTCTACTCTATCTCTCTTGTAGTTAAACCCAGACACATACATCAACCAGAACTATTATTTCAGATGTCCTCAAGTAGCGAGGAAACATGAGGGCGAGTGGAATAGACCTACTACACAGGTGAGTAAGTAAATCCACAGGTTTAAAAACTTAAAAAGAAACTTTTGCTATATAATTAACGTCATGGTCCTGATTTAAAGAAAACAGACATAAACTTATAAAGTTTTTGAGAAGACTTACCACTGAAGTTCATCAATGACCTAAAGAAATATGATTAAATTGAAACCCTGCAGGCCCTCAATCTATACTAAATGGCAGGGGGTTACAAAAGTGGTACCATTCCTAAGGATATCATATTCTCCAATATGTACTACACTTTAGATGTAGACAAGAAAGGTAATACACAAGGTAAGAAAACTTGAAGAACATAGCCCAAGATACAGAGGGCAGTCAAAAGAATATCTTCCCCAAAGAGCAATATTAGTTTGATAAAAGAATTTGCTAGGGTAAGTAATCAATTTCTGCTCAAAAAGATTTCATTACTAACATGGAGGAATGACTTTTGCATATTTTCCATTTTCATCTCTAAGGGAACTTTTATTATGACTTTCTATCCCTACTCATATATACAATAGGTTAGAGATTACTGAACTAAGAAAAAAAGGCATAAGCATTAATATACCTGACTTTCACCTTGAAATGTACTAGTAATGAAATGGAATTCTGAATTGATTCTCTTGAGGAAAGAGAGGATTGACTAGATGTGGGGAAAAGTACACAAATGATGCATGGCCAGAATTTTCAACCCAACACTCAAAAAGAAGAGTTTAGACTGGAGATGTAAATATGAATCAGTGGCATATAGATAATATAACAGAAGGCTAACACTTAAGTGAAGACCAAAAATATGACAGAAAAAAAGGCAGTGTGGGATTAGGGGCTTAAAAAAAACCAAAGAATATAAATTGAGCTCACAGGAAGAATAAAAAAGATCAGCAAAAAGCAGCTAGTAAGGTAAGAACAGAAGAGGTAGTATTACAAAAGCAAAGCAGCAAGGGCTTTTAAGAAACGAGTTGTCAATTGCTACTGAAAGAAGTACACAATGGACAGGATAACTCAATTATATCTAAAAAAAGATTATCTTTGAGAAATAAAATATGAAGTGTCAAAAGAAACTTTATAAGGATTTTTAAACACTAGGTGAGCAGTATCTAACTCATAAAAAAACAAAATTTACCAAATAAAAGATACTGTCCATATTATGAAAACAATATAAACAAAAAATATATACAAGTAACACCATAAAGCATTAATGCTCATATATATAAATACCACCAACAAATGACTGAGGAAAGGACAAACAACCCTAACAGAATAACAAGTAAAGGACAAAAAGTCTCAAAACAAATCCAAGTGAATAAACAACATAAAAATTCACTCACTGTTGATAGTAATTATGAAAGTAAAAAAAAAGACAACAAAATACAATCTTTTGTTTAAAGGATTTTTTACAACTAAGAAAACTGATCAAATCTAGGAGCATTCTCACATACTTGTGATATAGTACAACTACTTTAATACGTGCATATACACCAGCCCAGTCCAGCAACTGCATCCCAAAGTCCAGACCCATCCCAAAGAAGAATTTTTGTACTCAAAAATAATTGTAAAAGAATATTTATTTCAGCATTTGTAAAAGCAATATAATGAAAACAATCCAAATGTCCACCAAAGCAAAAGATGTAAATTATGGGAGGCTGGAGCGTGGCCCAATGGTCAGAGCATTTATCTGGCATGCCCAAGAACTCAGGTTCAAACCCCAGCACCACATACACAACTAAGTGTCCAAGATACAAAAACCAGATGAATAAATAAAATTGATTCTCTCTCTTTCCCTTCTAAAAAAAAATATATAAATTATATTCAATCTACAGAATATTCACAATAAATGCAAATGTGGCAAATCCTAATGTCCTCTGACATACGCCCACACATACCCCAAATGTATATTCTCTTATTCTCTCAACAAAAAGAAACTGGAAGATTTGATTATGTATCATATGTATCAAGTTGTTAGCTGCATTTACTCTGAGAAAGAGTGGGATAAAAATGACTATAAACTGCAAAATTTTTAAGTATGAATGCATTCATTAGTTTCTATAGGTAAATAATCATTATCTGAAGACTCCTCTCTTCAATTGATACATCTCAAGAATATTCAAAGCTTTCAAAATTAGCAAAATTTCTACATGACACTTCTGTTCTTCACAACAGATAATTATTATTTTTGGTAGTTTTTCTAATCTTTAGACCTTTTGGATTTTTGTTAAATTTTCTACATTATATGGACGCGTCTACAAATAGGTGTAATGTCTAACTAATTAATAATGTTATATGAAACCCTACATTTAAAATCTAATTTAAAAGATTATTTCCCCACCTTAAAGTCTTATAATCTAATTTCTCCTATGTTAACAGTTCTCTATCTGCAACAATCACTAAATATATTGATATAGATACCCCTTTCCTACTAGAAAATCTTCAGGGTGAAAAGAGAAAGGATACCTCCTAAGTGTATTACAGTTGTCATCCTAAATACTCAAAATCACTAAGTTACACAGAAAACTGACTTTCAAATAAAGTAATTGTACATGATTAAAATCATCTACACAGTTTATAATTAGTTTCATCTCAACAAGATTTAAATTTTATGAATCTAGGAAAAACATCTTTTGTTCAAATCCCTAAGTATCCCTAGCTGATTTTGGTAGATCTCAATAATGCTTCATAAATAAATTTAGTTTTAAAAGTATGCTAATAGTGGTAAGTATCTCCTAAAAATCATATAGAAAACTAAATTCCTTCATGTGCAAAGTTCCTTTGGAAATAACTTTTACTAACTGCAACATGTATAAATTCATTTAACTTCTAAATATTTAACAGATGCAATGATTTTAAATAGAGCTTATTTTATCATATACACAGGGAAAGAAATGGCTGAGATTATTAGATACTGAAACAAGCCACACACAAAGATAATAAATAAATGTTGGTCAAATAAAAGAATTAACCCCTATATTTCAACTCACACTAGAAAGAGCTACTAGAAACTTTCCAATAGGACTATTTTCATTATTAATTCCATATACATAGCAAGAAACATGGCAGAGAAATAGACAATAATGGGATCAAAGGCTGAACTGGAAAGAGACCTAGTACAACACGCACAAAAGACTTCCTTTTCTTCTCAGGTTTCAGACAGGATGACAGAAAAGTGGGAAAGGAAATCATATCTCCAAGATAATGTATATGTCTTCTGAATTTAAAATTAATGAAATCAATCTCTCCACAGATCCCTCTGAAATATTTTTAAATCAAACATTTTTAAAGTAGTTAGGAGATGGAGCCATGACAGGCCATGGATAAAGCTCAGTGGTAGAGCGGCTGTTTAGCAGGCATAAGGCCCTTGGGTTCAATCCATAGCAGCAGTAGTAGCAACTGAAGAGTAGTAAATTTTATGACAGGTTTCTATTTCTTCACATTTCTTTTTTCCTTTGCTATTCCTCTATTTTGGGGATAGGGGTATGAAAGGTTAAAGCTGACCATCTAATTCTTTGGGGGAAAAAGGAGACAAAAGTCTCTGCTGGACATGCATAGCTATCAACTACTTCCATAATATGCCACACCTATTCCATACTTTCAATTAATTTCAACAAATGAAAAATGAGTTTACTTATTTTCAAAATGAAAATAATAATACAACTCAATGTTTTCTCCATGTCATAACTCAGTTTGAGTAACTCATTAACTTGAATATTAATAAATAAGAAATATAATTAAATAAAAACTACAGTCCTCCTTAATGATAGATTCCATCCCTAAACCTTCCAATCACTTAAGCTATTCCTCTCACCAAAATATACATAATCTATTGTGTGTCAATTTATCATAGCATTATTTCAAGTAAAAATTATTTTGGTTATCTCTAATACCGTTTTTACCCTCATACTATATCATACTAAACTTCACCAAAAAAGCATTCTGTTTTTCAGACCATTTACACAAAACACATTTTTTTATCTGTTACTCATAAAAACTTCTTTAACATTTTTCAATTTATTCCCGGTAATCACATTGTCTACTTCCATCAGCACAATTCAATATGATCTACCTGCAAGCAGTGAGGTTTTACTATATATCATAATTGTTTATAAAGATACTAAATAATATTGGTTCCAACAGGAATCTTATCTTCACATTTTTCCTTTACAACCTTGTTTTATCTCTTAAAAGATCATGTAATAATTATGAGTCTTGTAGGATAACGGTAAGCAACCAAACTTATGCTTTCAACAATTAGGTCTATATTAGAGTTTTAAAATATTGTGGGGGAAAAATAAAATTCATCATTTTCCTTTTCAATAATTAAAATAAAAAATTATAAATCATAATAAAAGTTTACCATATTGCTCCACAATTCCACTTCCCCTCACGACTAAAAATAGTTTCTCAACAAAATATAGGGGCTGGTGCAGTGGCTCAGTCCTGGCATGGGCCAGGACACAGGTCCAAACCCCAGCACCACATACAACTTAGTGTCAGAGAAAAAAAGAGCAGAAGAAAAAATGAATGGAATTGGTTCTCTTTCTCTCTATTTCTTCCTCTCCTCCCCTCTTTAAAAAAAAAAAAAAAAAGAAAAGAAAAGAAAAAAAAGTAGTTAAACATCCTAAATTGGAAGTGTATTTTGCTTTTGCTTCTGGGTAGCAAATGGATAGACATACCTCTACTAGACAGGTAAGGTTCAAGGGACCAGAAAGGTACCAATCACCTTCAATTCACAAAGGCCTTGGATATTCTTCGAAAGCTGAAAGAAGTCAGGCTTGATATACATTATCATGGATGATGGTGCCTCCTATCAGTTCTACCAAAAACATAAGTGAGGCACTACTTCACATAGGATTGTAGAGTTAAAATTACTAATCATCTGTGGTCAAATATGGAAAAATTATATGGAACCTCATTACATCCAAATTTTCTAACTCACTAAGTAGTCTTTAGAAAACCTCAAAATATACTGCTGTCAAAATGCAACTACATTGCCTCAAGTACCCCAAAACTGTTTTTCTCGTCAACTGGATAGCATAATCAGATGCCATAGAAGCAGAATATCTAAGAGACAAAATGGGCTATTTCCATAGTTGCTTATAAAGATCATGATTATTCAAAACTGAAAACTTTCACAATTATAATTCCAATTAGGTTAACAAGGTTCAAAACTAGACTAAACTGAGAATCAGGTCCAGTTAACACTTCTATCTATAAGGGTCCACTGTAAATAACTGACTCTAAGTAACTCCCACTGTATGTGGCTAACAAAGGAATATTTATGAAATATCTTACTTCAGAGATCTGACTTCATGAAAAGCTAGAAGACGCTAAGACTTGCACAACAACATTATACGATAGCAGAGATAAAGGTCTGACAACCATAAATACATCAGATATAAATTGTTTTTTTTCAGTTAAAAAGCTGAAAAGAGAAAAAAGGCCTCAAAATAACAAGGTTGTAGAGCTCTCTGGGTATCTAATAAAAGATCTATACACATAGTATGAGACTGGTAAGGGAGGAGAAAGGAAAATTTTAAAAAAGGAAAAATAAAAAAGAAGTCCATACAAGCATCTTCAACAAAAATCCTGTGTTTGATTTCATGGTATTCACTCTAGCCAGATGAAAAGTTAAAAATTTCTATTCCAAAAAGGAATTTTTTTTAAGTTTAATAAAGAGCGATTATTTTGAGAAGTAAAAATCTTGAAAGGCAGGGAGAACGAACGGACTGTCCATAGGGAGGGTATTTTTCACTTTGTTAATAATAATTGTTAGCCATAGATACTGGAAATATGGGTTATTTTCCTGTACCTTTTTCTTTTCTTTTTTTTTAACAACTTTTACAGGGGAAAAAAAAAAAGGAAAGGCAAGGCTTGGAGCCACTCTGTCTCTGGTGGTTATCTTACTGCCAAAACATATGTTCCCCTGTACAATCCGAACTTCGAACACTATCTGAAAACATTAACATTAGTGATGCTGCACTCCATATCACATAGCATGACAGAGCATGTGAATAAGGGAATGAATAAATTAATGAATGACCGTGCTTTTAATTAAAAAGATCTAGGTTAATAGTATTCTGACACTTATTAGCTATATGACCCTGATGAAGTTACTTAAAACCCTTCTAAAGCCAATGTTTGCCTGTAAAACTAATTTTCCCTCCCAACATTTTTACAGTTCTGGAACAAAAGTATTACACCACCTTAAAAGCGATATATATTTAACCATTTAACTTCACTCTTATACTTTCCCAACCCGTTTTACTCATTAGCACATTTTCAAATCTGTCTTAACACAGTTTTGTTCACCATCGCTTGTCCAATACAGCACAATGTCACTCACACAGTAGAAACTCCAAACATCAGAATATATGCATATTTTATACACATTTTATATTTTTTTGTTAAAATCTTGTAAGGTTGCTCAAAATAAAAAATTTAAAAAAAAAAAACTCCAAACACTTAACTATGTGAAAATATAATGAGCATAATTGAAAATTGTATTAACTCATTTATCTTTCATAACAATGCTACAGAGTAGAATCTATTATTATCACCATTTATATATGAAAAACTGAAGTGAAGAGAGGTAAGAAACTTGCCTACTTGGTCTGCAGCAGTGGCTCAGCAGTTGGAGCACTTGTGTGGCATGCACAAGGCCTGGGATTCAAAACCCAGCACCACATACACAACCAAGTGTGGGATTAAAGTGCACCAGATGAAAAAAAAAAACACAAATAAAACTGATTATCTCTTTAAAAGAAAAAAAAAAAAAAAAGAAAGAAAAGAAACTTGCCTGTGGTCACAGAGCTAGTAAGTGATGGATAAAGGATTTGAAACCAAGCTCCAGAGTCCAAGCTCTTAACCATTACCTAGACTTCATGCAACAGGCACTGAGCATTAGTTTTTATTGTTTTTAAAACCTAAATTTATCTAGAGGGTTTAAAGCACGTACCAGGCATTTTACAATCAACGCATATCAGTCTGACTGGCTTTCTCTCTAATACCTATGGAAAAACACCATAACTAAGAGAAGTAATTAATTGAAAGATGCTGAAATATAAACTTCTGCTATTCAGAGTCCCTGGATCCAAGCAAACAGGAAGTTCTATCCCTTCTCTAGGCTTCCAAAATGAATTCTGGATCCTTCCTAGGTACTAGATACTCAATGAAAAATTTTTTTTATCAATTACTTTGCTGAAGCAGAATAGGAAACAAGAAATTAAGACAAAACTACTGCTTCAAAGATCTTAACTTCTGGTTTACAAATACTGTGAAATTCATTAACAAATCCAACTGGGGAACAACCAAGCTTCCCTGGGCTGGTTAGTCTGAGATTTTATGCATTCTGACATTACAAAACAAAGACTGGGAAATGAACTTGAAGAAACAGCCTAAGCTTGAAATATTTTTTTTCTTTCTCCTTCATTCTCAACCCTACCTCTATGATGCTTATAAACAGATTATCCCTAGCCTTGCAAAACTTTCCAATACTAAGTCAGTACTAATTCATCTACAGGTCCCCTTGACTAAAATTTCTCACTAGGTTTAGCTCTTCCATTTTGAATTTTGCTTTAGAATACACCAGTGTCACTCAATCACATTCAAAAATTCATTCAGTAGAAAAAAATGTTATCCCTGAAAATAAAGTTTAAGTTCTTCAACATTTGTCTTGCAATGTATGAGTAGGAAATTTAATTTAGTTAACTTCAAAAGAAGTGCATCGTGGCTTTTATGCTGGGTACTACATTTCTCTTTTCCATACTGGTCAGTCACCCACTGAAAGCCAAGAAAATTATGCATTTTCAATTTTTGATCTAAGGTCTTGTGTCAAACAGAAGGGGGGCAGGAAATAGAAAGCTAATGGCCTTTTACTTTTGTTCCCAGGTATATCTGAAATTATGCAAATTATATAAAACATGATTATCCTACTATTAATATAAAATACTTTAGGGAAAATTCAATTCTCAAAACCTACTCTAATGTTTAATAAGAATTACACTCAGATTCTTCAACATTTAAATAACTCTCTTAGTAAATTGATTCTTTTTTCCTCTCATTTTTTCCTTTTAATAGATAAAAAGATTATCTATCTAGCTATAAGTTCTTCATAACCAATACATTTCTGTTAGGTTAAAGTATCCTTCACTTTTCCAGATTAAATATTGCTAAAGTATAACTTTTCATATTCCTTTTTAATCTTTTGATTATTTTTGCTAAAAACATTAGCTCAAGGATCATGTTATCCATATTTTTGAATTGTGTAGCCTACAGCAATGAATTTGAAAAAAAAACTTTCAAACACTCTGATTCTAGCCACAAGACTGACTTCTATACTCTGGAAAGTTAAAACTTGTGACATGTCAGGAAAACAGTAATCAAAAAATCATTGCACAATTCACCCATCTAGCCAATGGTGTACCATAATCACGTGGTTTATTTCTTTACCTTGATCAGGTAAAGTGGAGGCAAGTGCAGAGATACAAACTGTATTACCTCGGGTCCACTCATTCCTTATCATGTGTATATATACATTTTTTGTAAAGGTTACACTTTCTTACACACATTCCTCCTGACTCATCTTCATAACAAATACAACTGTTTATACCACTTGCAGAAAACAATACAAAGCACACTGAAAACAAAGCCAACATATATCAACATATATCATTTCTATTTTTCAAGGAAAAGACAACTATCCTACAAAATTAACAAACCTACAGACTTACAGCCATTCACCATTTAAGAAATTATTAGAACACATTCCAAAGGACAAAACAAGGTACTGGAGTTCGCAGCAGACTATTCCAGCAAGTATTGCATTCAAGTATCATGACCTCATTCCAAACCAGAGCTTGATATTTTGTTGGAAATTTTTAAATCTTAATAAAATACTGAAGTTATTTTGCCCATTGCTACACAATTGGGTTAATTTCCAATTCAGTGACTATGTTTTTGAAAAAGTTCAAAAGATACAAGGAAATAAAATTATCATTGAAAAGTACACTGGGCTGATCTTTTAAAAAACTGATTTTTCACTTTTACTACCACAAGCCACAACCAGTTTCCTCTAAGTCTTTTTCTCCTCATTTTTAAAATAAAGAGACTGGGATAAACTCTAAAATGCTTCTCACTTATGAGAAGAATCATACAATCGAATGATTCTAAGTACCATAATAGATTTTACTAGATAAGGATCCCATCACACCATTCTCTTCATTGCTTCAAATGCAGTCTGAGCAATACACTATCCTGAAACATCCCAATAAGACAACATAAAATCTACCAATACAAACTTATCTTCAGAATCCAATAGGCCAAAAAGAAATAATAGCAGAAGTGTACATCTTTTCAGTATACGAACTCCAACTCTTATATCTCTGCCTATATAACTTCATCCAATCTGAGGTTTAAAAAATAAACAAAAAGAATCTGGTATTGTGCTAATAAGACAAGTCTCTAAAACTTAAAAGAAGTTATTTCCCTATTTGACCAAACTTGTATGCAATAAATGAAATTTTCAGAAAACCAGTCTTTCACCAAGCTCTATGTTTGTGGAAGAAAATACTTGAAGATAAGTATGTTGTTCTCTTAGAACTAAGTTTTAATCAACTTTTAAAGCTGTTTTCCTCTGCCACCTTAACTTCTTTCTCCAGATAAGGATTTTCTCTGACTGAGGGTTGATGATCAGTATGTTGCATTTTACTGCGATTTTAGTTTAAAGGGCCTTCTTTGAAGGATCCTGCAACGCCGCCTGTCTGTGGACCCAGGAAAAAATATAAAGTTATTATGAAACCAGATCACTAGGACAAATCAAGAGGCCTTCCTATTCCAAATCATCACAACCAAACCTAGTTCCAAAGACAACTGTTTGTTGTGCCTTATTATTTGAAAAACAGGTCCTAATTTAATTCTTTCCACTAAGGAAGCATTTGAGGATGTATATGTGGGGGTGTGTGTGTGTGTGTATATATGTGTGTGTGTGTAAGGATCAAATACATTTTTCATCCAGAGTTATTATAAATGTGAATAGACATAAGATCAGTTCATTCAAAATCCCTGAGACACAAGAAGCGAAGGTTATTTCAGCAGCCACGATGGTTATGGAAAAATAAAAAAGCCCTGCAGCAGAACAGTGTGGAAAAGTACAGCCTCTCACGTGTCTCTCACACAAATGCTTAGCTTTCAGTCGGTCTACAATCTTAGGATCCCTCCAAAACTGCTCCCCTCAACCTCACAACTGGGAGAAATGTAACCTCCTCCTCCTAGGGTTCCCAGAGAGACTCATCTACCTATTATCTTACTCCTCCCGTTTTAGCTCCGCCCCCGCCTCTGGAATAAGGTGGCCCTACCCGCCACAGGCAGACCACCCGGGTCCCAGGTGCGCGAACAGGGAATCTAACCAACTCCCTCCATCCTTACCATGTGAACCATCCCAGGATAACAGGCTGTTCACCAACTCTGTGGACTCTGTAGTCCTCCCACCCCCACGTGTCAGCTACCCTCCCCCACATTCCCACACCTCACGATTTAGGACGAGGGAAGAAAGGGGGCAGTCGAAAGCCTAGTCCCCTAGACAGACCAACCCTGAGCAATCTGTCCCACCGCAAGTCCCCTCCCACCCACGGTCACTATCCTTTACAGTCCCTTCCTCCCTCCTGCCTTTGAAACCAGGCCCTTGCCTCAGAAACCTCCTCTTCCTCGTCGTCGTCGTCCTCCTCTTCCTCGCTGTTGTTACTGCTAGTGCCGCCGCCGCCACCTCCTCCGCCGCCGCCTCCGCCACCGCCGCTGTTGTCGCTGTCGCTGCTGCTCTCGCTGCTGCTGGGGGGTCGGCAAGTCCGGTTACGCTTGGCCTTGTGGTGCTGCTGCTGAGGCGGCTTCTTCTTCAGGAGCAGGTCGCAGACTCGCACCATCCCACGAGGAGACGAGGCCGAGCGAGCCCCGCTGCCGCCGCCAACGCCGCCGCCGACCTCCGCCGCCGCCGCGGGGGGGCCCGCCACCGCCGCCGCCGCCGGGGGGCTCCCTTCTCCCTCAGCCGCCGCCGCCGCCACCGGAACCGTCGCCTTCTCCATCCCGGGGGAAAGAGGGAGGGCGCGGACGGGGGAGGGGCCTGGGGGCTACGCTCTACCGCGACTTCGGCCGCACCGGGGCCGACACAGCGCTTGGTGCCGCCTCCGCCGCCACCGCCTCGGTCACCTCTACTGCCGCCGCCGCCGCCGCCGCCGCCGCCGCTCCGCCAGCTCTCACCTCGTCTCGCGATACTAAGGGCGGGGAGCCTGGCGATGGGTGGGAGGGAGGGAGCCTGCGGGGGGGTGGGAGCTGAAGCTCAGAGGGAGACGGATGTCTGGGGACCCAGAGGAGGGGGAAACTAAAAAGACGCAAGGGAAGTGTCCCCAGGACGGCTTCCGATGGGAACACCAGGGCAGAGCGGAGATCGCGGTTACCGCCTGAGCGCCCGCGAGCACCGGGATTTCTCCTCTTTCCCCGCTACTTCCCCCACACACAGCCCTGCAGCCCTCGCTTCTTCCTTCCTGGCTTGTGATTAGAACGCAGCCGCAGGCGGAAGCGCAGGTGACGCCATCAGCCGTCGCCTGAGCCGCAGCGCGCGGGTGGCCGAAAGTCGAAAGTGAGATTCCAGGGCCAGACCCCGGCCCGCGGGCGCACAGCGCAGGGCGTGGAGGCGGGCCTCCGCGGGGCGAGGCGAGTGCGGAAGCGCCGTCCCCACACTTTGTTAGCCAGCGGGCGGCCGAGGCGGCCAGATCCGGGAGGTGGGGCTTCTTTCCGGACCTGCGGTACGGAGTTTTATTCTGGCCATTTTTTCCACCGCCTAATCTAGTTAGGGCTCTTCTGGGTCTTGACAAGTGGCTTCGTTTAAGGAAAGAGCCTCTCTTGCCTAAATTTAAGTCTTGGATCGGAGACTTCCCGTGCCTGAGTGTTACACGTGTATAATGTGAAGGAAGTAGAATAGGCGATGTGTACGACCGCTACGGCTCCAAAGAGGAGAAAGGACGTGGGATCTGTGCCTGACTTGGTAGACCATTGACTGATTTAGCTGTTCCATCCCTTACCGACACAACTTTTATCTGTGAAGTGAGCATCATAAATAATCATGTTTGTCTCCCTCTGGTGAGGATTCTGACTTCATCCTAAAGAGTCTGAAGAACTTGCAGGACTTTTGAAATGATAGTGTAGCTTATTGACCTGAGAATTATCCGTTTCTGGTCTAGTATGAGTATAGTGGCATAAGGAAAATGAAGGAAACATCAAAGACAGATGTGCTGGCACCAGATAAAAAGTATGTTTCAACTAACATAGTTGCCATTTTAAGACTGCTAAGTTTAGCCGAGTATGCCTGGATTTTTTTTTAAGCATTTTTCTTCTTGTTAGCACTGGCATGCCATATGAAATGTGGGCAGTTGCCAGTACTTTACAGAGTACCACAGCAGAATTGGCGATGACTAAATCAATTCATTCAAGCAAAAATTCATCATGTGCCTACTGTGTGCGTAACTTGTGAAATCAAAGTCTCCGTTTCCAGGGACTTTACAGTGTAATAAATGCTATAGTTAGTATGTGTACACAGTGCTAACCATCTGCCTATTCCTCTCTGCAGCGTTTGCCGAGTTCCCCTGGAGAACAGAACACTACATTGTGTACCTACCACTAAAGATTTAGGGCCTGTAATTTCAGCTGGATCCTCCCTCCCATTTTATGTATACTTCAGGACCTTTGTCTTCCTTTCCATTTGAATTTCTTTTGCAGTCTTTAAATCCTAACACCATTTCATTACATGACTTCACACTTCACAAGATTTAGCCGATTAAGCACAGATTCCTTCAATTTTCCAAATGCTTGAAATTTCTTGATTTTTCCTTTTAGCTAGTATTGGGAATGAGAAATTTCTTTTTCTTAGGCAAGAGTAGATCTCCACCCATCTTCTAGTTCCCCTTTCTTATTTATTTCTTTATTTATGCAGTGCTGAAGATTGTATCCAGAACCTCAAGGATGCTAGACAAGCAAGCACCCTACCACTGAGGCGCATGCATCCCTAGTCGTTCTTATTTTGAGACAAGGTGTCACTAAGTTGCCCAAGCTGTCCTTGAACTTGTGATCCTCCTGCCTCAGGCTTCCAAATAGCTGGGATTACAGGTGTGTGCCACCGTGTCCTAATTTTCTTTCTTTTTTTTTTTTTCTGTCTTCAGTCCTCCACAAAAGCTAATTCCTTATCCTTATGTAATTTTCACTATATTTCCTTCACAAACTTTCTTTAAAAAGTATTCTACTTTCAGTGTTGTTTTTTATCTGAAATTGGTACATCAGCCCTTTGCGGTCTAGCTTCTGTACTTAACTTCTACACTGTCAAAAGTGCTCTCTTTAAAATGGTCACATTTGTGGAAGAAAATGGATTCTTGCTCTTTAGTGTTGCAGGGAAATGATCCTTTTGGGACTAGTAGAATAGGTCAGAACTATTAACACTGGAGGAGGTCCCTGGAGTGACTAGAATTTTGTTTGTTTTTCTTTTAGAATATTATGGCAGAGACTGACTAGCCATTCATGAAACATTTCTTCTTCCCAGACACACAGCTAAATTAAATTTCACAGTTTCTCATATAGTTGTGGCAATGCAGTTGATTTCTAGCCAATGAATAGAAATGAAATGTTAATTTTCATAATTAAGTCCTCCTGTCTTCCCTCTTTCTCCATCAACTTGTCAGTGAGCATGGTGACCTTAAGGATCATATATTGGGGATTACAGAGGCAGAAGAGAAAAGGAATATAAGTATCTGAGACAATGCTTGGAAGAGAGCCACCCCAATTAAAAACACTCCCTTTTGGACTAGTAGTAAGAAAAAAATAAGATTTGAAAATGTATATGTTACAGGAACTGAAATGACCACAACTAATACAGAAATTGGTACCAAAATTTGGGCACTGTCAAGACAATAACGTAAAATGTATTCGCTTGGCTTAGTGATGATTCAGCAAGTAGTAGAGGAAACTAATTTAGAGGCTAGAAGAAGACCCATGTTTGAAGTGGAAAGTAATTGATAAAACTGTCACATGGAGTAATTAAAAAGATTACTTAAGTGTTAAGATTAGTTCTAGAGGAAATGGTTGAAAGGATTAAAAATAATAGTGTGTGTTCAGTTTTACATTTTATATTTAGCAAAGTTTTACTATAAGGAGAAATTCAGGAGATAATTGGCAGAAATGAAGGTATGTAGGAATATTTGGAAAGATTGGAAAAACTTTAGACCTAAAACAGTAAAAGAAATGAAACTACAATTCTATTAAGATTTAGTCAAGCATGAAAGATCAAGGATTTGGTCAACCCATCTAAACCATTATGTTAGATGACCTCAAGGTATCTGCAGTAGAATTCTAGAGAAACTGGCATAGTATATGGAAACAAAGAAGTAAATCAACCTTCAGAATTATATTTAACATAAAAAAATCTTTGGAGTAGTTACTATAAGAAAATAAACCAGAAGATTAATTTTTGAAAGAATTTTATTACTAACTAAACCATGAAATGGCTCATATATAATTGCTCAAGTATTAAAGCAATGGGGCAACTATTAACCCCAAACTTACATAAATGGCAAGTAGAATTTAAGAGCTCAACAGCTCCTCAGTACCACATTGGATATGACCATGGATAAAAATGAACAAAGAAGATATTTCAGAGACTAGGATCAGGGCCATACAAAATAATGGACAAGAGAGTTCCTTGCAAAGACTAGAGTTAGGGTCACATCTAAACTCCTTCTACTCTCAGATGAATTATGAAATGTTATTAGGTATTTCCTTATTCTGCATCAATATTGCACAATGTCTCACATGTTTCTCTTTTCAAAATGAGGGAACATATTGTAACTATCTGTCCCTGATCTACCACTATATATTGAGTTTATAGGGATAATTTGTCTTTTTAGTTCATAGGTCATATTTACACTTAATAAACAGAACTGCACATTATTTAAAAATCAAATTTGAGTCTGATCCAATAACTGGATAGAACATTAGGTTTTCTCTTTCAGGTATGTGTCCTATGTTTTGAACAAGAGGTAAATTTTGTATATTTAGATCAGAGCAATGGAGTCTCACAGATGCTAGATTCTTCTTCTAGACACATAATTACATTATATTTCCTAGCCTCACTTGGATATATGGGTTAGGTGTGCCAAATAGGTTCTAACCAATGGAATGTGAGCAGAAGTATAAACTCCTATTTCAGTGCTGGCCCATGAGAAACAGCACATGAACAGTTTTTCAGAATCTTCGCATGCCCCTCCAATTTGAAGCAAATGAATGCATTTACATTGGAAGCCATGTGTTGAAGATAGCCACAAGATGGAAGACTGGTTTCCAAAATTTTCATGTGGAGGACAGCTTCTTGCTATAGGAACATTGTTTGTCAGAGTTCATATGTAATCCTTTCTGTTAAGCTACTAAGATTTGAGAGTTATTCTAACTAATATAGATCTGTCCCTCTTTCTCTAGGAGCATTCATCCATTTCCTAATCCTAACTCCCATGCCATATGAGAGGGCCCATGATTCAGGCTGGCCAAATACTCTTTCAGCCATAGTGAATAGTTCAGAAATGTGCAAATTAACAAAACAAGGCTAATCAGTCTCACCATTTTGACTGATTGTGTTGACAAAGAAGCACCTAACTTGAATTAAGTAAAAACTCAAGCTGCCTCTTACTTTTGGCCATGATGTAGAGTTAACCTGTCTAAAAATTAAATCATTACATGAAAAGATCAGTCTCAATGAAGGAAAAGAGCCCATGATCTTAAACATTTTCTTGCTCTTAAAAGAGTTGGAGCTTCAGGAGGTAAGGAATAGATACTGCCAGGAAGACTTGGAAAATGAAAAACAAGGTGCTTGTGGCTTGTGCCTTGCTTTCCACCTGGGAATTGTATTTCACGGACAGCTACTGTCAAGTAGAAATGGAAGGATAATGTGTTTAAGCAGAACCACCACTCCCACTCCTGCATCTTCTTGGACTCCAGGACATAAAAGGAGATGCAAAATTCCATAAAAGGCATGTAAATTTGGTTCATAGTAAGAGCCCAGTTACTTGCCAATGGCATGACAGGGTGGAGGGTAACAAACCCATAGCAGAAACTGTGGTTATGAATCCACAAAATGAAGGATGCTAATTGAGAACACAATATTCCAAAAGTCTGAGGTAAGGACGGAGGGGAAGCAATTACACTTGAAAGAATATTTTGCAAGAACTGTCACAAGGACCTAGTCAGCAAGCAGACTAGATGCCCCTCCAGCAATGCCAAGAAAATGAACTCCTTTGCAAAGGAACTCCCACTAGACCCCACCTTTTAAAAGTCCACACCACACATGAAACTTTGTAAGGACACTCACACTGTATATAAACTATAACACTCCACCATAGAGATATTTAGTCAGATACCTTCTTTGGAGAAATTGACTTTACGAAGGAAGACAGCACTCTTTAGTTACTTATTAATTGCCAAATTCCTTTTTCAGCCCCTACCTTACTTGACCCTTCCAGTATTTGACATCAGTTTTTGCAATTTCCAAGGGAGTCCCCATTTTAAAAAATTTCCCCTCTGTCTTGCCTACATTCCCAACAATTCAGGAAATAAGGGCATAAATGGAGGATAAAATGTCATTTCATTAGTGATAAGAATAAGTTGGATGATGTTGCCTACTTGTGTCACTAATAAGAGGTGAAAGCCAAACGGGCCTGCCAACTAGTTCCCAGAATTAATCAAGTTTGTGACTCCAATTTCTGGCAATGTTTGACCAGGATACCATAGAGAATGGTATAGAGAAAGACTTGGAACTAATTCAGGTCCTTAAACATTCAAGATGCTTTTTCTGCTAATATCACAGTTTAGTTCCTACTTGAAACCCACTTCTCCTAGCTATGGTTTTTATCTCTGTACTTCCCGCTAAGTAATTTCATATGAATCTTTCTTCTACCTGGTTCTTAAACTTAAGGAGTTCCCCCTTAATTCAGGTTTTTGCACTATTTTATTTTACACTCCAAATGTAATCTCATTTAGGTTCAGTTTCAATAACCATGTTTAAGGCTCATGATTCCATAACCTTTATTTCTAACCAGTATAGATCCAGAACTCTCAATCAAAATTTCCATGTGTAAACTAATGATTCCTCACCCATTTTCTTAAACCTAAACAGACCTATTATTACCAAATCCTGTTTACTTCATGTCCTAATATTTTAATCACTTTCATTTTTTTCAGTCACTGGCTTCATTGGGTTTCCACCATCTTTCGCCCATACTATTAACAATCGTCTGTCTCTTGTCTCTCATCCTATTCTACTCCATTTTACCCTCCACATTGCCACCTGAATTACTCTTCTCCCTTGTAAAAATTATTCATTTCTGAATACAAAAACTATGTTTCGTTGTAGAACATTTGAAGTGCACAAAAAAGTACACCCATAAGAACATATAATTCTATCAGCTAGAAAGAGCCACTATTGACATTTTAGTACAAACCTTTATAGAGTGTTTTCTCTGTGTATTTTAAGCAAAATGAGACTGCCACTGCTATATTTAGCATGATTTTTAAAAAAATAATGTATGTATTTCCATTTTCTCACAGCATTAAATGTCATCTATAATATCACTTGTAATGAATATACAATGAATACGTCATTTTATTTCAGACAAATGTCCTATACCAGAATCTGGCATATGAACATGCTCTACTTTGTCATCATGACATATCAAAGTTGATAGAATTAAAAAAAAATACTGGGGATTGAAACCAGGAGTACTTAACCACTGAGCCATATCCCCAGTCCTTTTCATTCTTTTATTTTCAGACAAGATCTCCCTGAGTTGCTTAGAACCTTGCTAAGTTGCTGAACCTGGCTTTGAACTTGTGATCCTCCTGCCTGTCACTTAGGATTACAGACATGAGCCACGAAGCCCAGAAAGTTGTTAGAATTTTGAGTTCCTTATAAAAGGCATGCTTTCTTCAATTCCCAAGTATCCCCCAATTTCTATTCACTGTGCCCAGTCTTATTCACTTATTTGCATCACCTGTGTTTCTTTCTTGTTTCCCTCTCTCTCTCTCTCTCTCTCTCTCTGTGTGTGTGTGTTTTATTTTAGACATTTGAGTTGAAAACAGCCCAAAATAAGATGAATTTCATTCATTCATTTATTATTTGTTGCAAGCATGCTATGTGCCAAGCACTGAGCTGGGTAAGGAAATCATTAGCAAAATATATTTCCTTGTTCCTTAAAACTTACTAGTGTGAGAGGCACACACTTGAAATGACTGCTACAAGGGAAACCAGAACTAGAAACTTTTATTTTGAGGAGTGGGCCTTCCCTGAGGTTAAGGCAAGAGGAAACAATATTCATACTTTGACAGACTAGATTAAGACATATCAACAATGGACCTTTGTGTGAACAGAGGTTTATAGTAGGAAGCAATTCAGAGAAGGAAAAAAAGAGGGGGAGAGAAGAATATTCTTAGCCAAGGAGAGTATATGTGGAAAAGATCTTTTAAAAAAGAGGCATCAAACTATGTCAAAAGAGCTGAAATGGAAAGTGACTGAAAAAATGTTTGCAAGATGAGGGTGGAAAAGTAAACAGAAGGCAGATTTTTCAGGGCCTGTGGACAATGTCGATATGGAGTCTGCCTCGCTCTAAATTTTATTCACCCAATGACCCTTTTCCTTCAATAAACATCTTTCTCTTTTCACTCACTTTTTATATGACATGATTTTGTGATCCCCTTTACCCTTAGATCACTGTTTTCTAAAATTAATAATTTTATTAGTCCACTGCTCTGCAACTAGTGGCAACCAAGTAACAGTGAAACTGAGGGCTAGGAAGATGATAATCTAACACAAGTTATAATTAACTGCTGGGCACTTTAGAACTGAATTGCTCCATAGATAATTCAAAATTAATTAAATATTGTTTGGATAATATATTTTCATGTTAAATTTTCTTTTGTTAAAATTTTATTTAGCTTAAAATTAAAATCACTATTATCTTTCTGCATGTCATGTACTACTAGGTAGGTTGGGTAAAAAAAAATAAAAAATAAAAATAAAGGAATAAAGGAATGGGGAAACTTAATGGGAAAGAAAGCCAATCTGATAATAAAAATATTCCAAGAATAATCTACAACAAAATAATGTGCACTATGTCTCAATTATTAAACAAATAAATTACCTACAATTTAGTTTTGTGTTGCATTTTATGTTTGTTCATCCTGTAATTGTTGCCCTTGTTTGTTTGTTTGGAAGGCAAAGCTGTTGTTGCATAGAACTCCTATGCAGATATCTGTGAGTTCCTGAATTTTGTAACTTTCAAACTGAACACCAAGAGAAACATTTTCAGGGTTCATATTCAGAGCAAGTTAGAATAACAACTAATAACAATATCAAAAGTTAGAACAATTCCTGGCTTGTATCTTTCTCAAGGCAGATTGAATCCATTGGAAAGAGGGGGAGTGATTTGCTGATACCAGGAATAATATAGGGAATCCCAAGGAAACCTTTCATTTCTTCATTTACTCATCACTACAAATATTTATTAAATACCAATACACTATTTAGGACACTAGGTATAGCTTATGTAAAAGTGCATAGTTGTGAATGCATTATATGCAAACTAGTTAGTAAAATAGACCCAGAAGTACACAGAGAAAATCACCCAGAGACTGCCTAGAATATCAAATATGCAGGTATTTTATCTTATCACTTAACCCAGAAAATAGAGTAAGTATAAGTAAACTTTGACATTTTTACTTGTAACAGTGAGTTTTGAAAAGCAGGTAGAGTTTCTAGCCTGGCACATAAAGAACTTAGAAGTTGCCACTTCATCTCAATAACAAGTAAAAAGCTGAACAACAATCAATTACTTTTTAGAATTGTCAGAAGAGTGAGTTCTCAGGGCATCTGTTGCTCCCAAATTGGAGAGAGACAGGCAGGTAAAGAGAAGTGTAATTTAACTGGAGCAGAAACCTCTGTGGGAACCATTGCTAGGGTAGGAAAACCTGAAACTGTAATTGATAAATTGCTGGAGGCTTAGTGTGGACAAGCTTGAGAGTGGAAAACCTCTAGGGGAACCCAGTCATAGGCTGGTCCTACACTTTTGTGTGGTTTACCTTCCTGAGCACTACAAGGTCCTGGTCATGAATATCAGAGACAAATTTCCTTTGTGCGGGGCATAGGAAGTGAGGACCATTTTAAAACATATCGGAGCATTCTGTTCTTAACAAGGTTTGCCCTCAGGAGAAACAATCTTCCTGCAGCCTAACCTGCTGGGGGATGGAAAATATACAACTCCAGTTGGCTCTGAGCTTCCATGCGCTGAAGGGAAATATTAAATTCCTCACTCCTCTAGTCATCCTATCCAAAAGGAAAAAGAAAAAACCTGAAAAACTGGTGAAGTTCACAATGTGAGGTTACATACAGCCTCACTAAAAAATTAAGAGCTGATCATAGAACTATAGAATGTTACTGCATTACTGCACTTCCTTTTATTTAATACATCATATCCACCTTTCAACAACAAAAAAGTTACAAGGCATATTAAAAGGCAAAGTACCTTATGATAACAAGATTTGGCAGGAAGTTTTCCGATTGTAGACAACATAGCATGATTTTTTTTTTCACCTAAAAGCTCGAAAAACAAATGGTTTTGAAGCCAGATGCTTTAGTAATAACCTAGTTAGCAGGCACCTTCCTGATCTTAGCAGGAGTAGTATCTTTCCTGGTGACCCTATTCTGAGATGTGACTTTGGGTATTAATTTTAGGTACTCATCTAAAATCCATTTCATCTGTTCATCCAAATAATTCTGTAAACCATTCAATTGTAATATACCTTCTCTATTCGAACTATGGTGTATTGTATGCTCTATAATCTAACTCTCATCAATAGAGTAGTACCAGAAGTGGCTAAAGACAATATTCTCTTAAGAAAATGGGAATTCAAAACATTACTCAGCAAGAAAGAGGAAGCAGGAGGTATCTCAATTCCTGACCAGAAATTATACATAGGGATGTAGTAACAAAAACAGCACAGTATTGATATTAAAACAGAATTGAAGACCAATGGAACAGAATAGAATACTCTGAGAAGAACCCCTATACCTTTAACTATCTGATATTTTATTTTAAAGAGATAAGGACAGAGAGAGAGAGAGAGAATCAATTTTTATTGAGTTCTTCACAGGCTTTCATTGCTCCGACACTTAGTTGTGTAAGTGGGTGCTGGGATTTTGAACCTGTGTACTTGCTCATGAGGGGCAAGCTCCATAACCACCGAGCCACTGCTCCAGCCCTTAACTGTCTGATATTTGATAAAGGGGGCAAAAGCATAGAGTGGATGAAGGATAGCCTGTTCAATAAATGGTGTTGGACAAATTGGACAGCCATGTGTAGACAACTGAAATTGGATCCATACCTTTCACACTGCACAAAAATTAAATCAAAATGGTTCAAAGATCTGGATATTAAACCAGCAACTCTACAATTGCTTGAAAAAGAAGTAGGATCAATACTACAGGACATAGGGGTCAGCATCACCTTCCTTAACAAAACTTGCATGGCGCAAGCAGTAAAGTCAAGAATAAATGAATGGAATGCAATAAAGCTAAAAAAACTTTTGAATAGCTAAAGAATTAGTCAAGAGTGTCAAGAGAGACCCATCAGAATGGGAGAAAATCTTTGTCTGCTACATCTCAGACAGAGGGTTAATATCCAGAATATACAAAGAACTAAAAAAATCAAACACCAAAATCACAAATAATCCATTCAATAAATGGGCTACGGATCTAAAAAGAAACTTCTCACCAGAGGAAGTCCAGAAAGCGCATAAATATATGAGAAAATGCTCTACCTCATTAGCAATAAGAGAAATGCAAATTAAAACTTCAGTGAGATTCCACCTCACTCCTGTTAGAGTGGCAAAAATGAAGAATACAGATGCTGGGAGGGCTATGGGAAAAGAGGAACACTGTCACATTGCTGGTGGGACTGCAAACTGCTTCAACCACTCTGGAAAGCAGTGTGGAGAGTCCCCAAAAAACTAGGACTGGAACCACCTTATGACCCAGCTATCTCACTCCTGGGTATTTTCCCAAAAGATCTTGAATCAATATATTATAGAGATACAACCTCATCAATGTTTATAGCAGCTCATTTTACTGTAGCTAAATTATGGAACCAATCCAGATGCCCCTCACTTGATGAGTGGATTCAAAAACTTTGGTACATATATACAATGGAATACTACTCGGCTATTAAAGAAAATGATATTATGGCATTTGCAGTCAAATAGATGGAGATGGAAAAAATGATGCTAAGTGAAATATTCCAAACTCAGAGCCTCAAGGGCCAAATGTTTTCTCTCATTTGTGGAAGCTAGAATACAATCAGAAACAGTATGAGAGATGTCTAAGGTAATAATAACCTCAACACGTATGAATTTTTACACGAGCAGGGGAACCTTGCCTATGATTCTGTGGGACGAAGGGAAGGGGACAGAGAGAGGGGAGGGAATAGGAAGGATATCAAGGAAGTTGGAGGGAGGGAGGGATTATGGAGGAATCAACTCACTAGTGAACCTTCGACTTCATGAGAAGTCCAACTAACGTGAGGGTTAAGTAGAGGGAAACATGGAATCGTTCGAAACCCAAGGGGGGGGAAACCATGGAATGGCATCAGTCTTGGCTTGCTCTGTCATTATAAATTTGTTCTTGATTATATGACAATGATTCCCTCCTAATTGTAAGACTATCTTTAACAAATAAAAACTGAATAAAAAAAGAAAATGGAAATTTATGATTGGTCATCTGACCTGGCTGGGTTTGTAGAAGCTAAAATCCTTTTAGCATCAGTGTGTTAAACCCAGGAAATCTATATTATTTCAATGATCACTTTGATTGCTTAGAATAAAGTAACTACTGAATGCAAGGTTTGGACAAACCACATGGCAACAATGAGGATGAGAAATACAAGATTTGTGGAATTTGCTATAAACTTCCAACTATACAAAAAAAAAAAAAAAAGAAAAGAGAAAGCCAAATAAAGCTTTATCATGACAAATTCAGCATTTAAATTCCTGACTCCAGGCATGATGAGAGATTCAGGGAACCTCTGTAATTACTCTAAGTGGAGCTCTGATATCTTTTAAGACTAGAACAATCATACCTGATAATGAGATGCAGGGTCTGACCTTCTAAATTGTAGAATTAAAAATAACAAATCCAAATAATACTTATGCAATCATTTAATTGTGGAAAATTCACAATCTAAGCATTTATATCACTTGTAGGGGCAAACTATAGAAGAATCAAGAGACTGAGGGGTGGGCAATGAGGTTTGTTTAAGAATAAATGAATATCATATTGTTACTTTATATGCATTTATGATTGTACAATAACTCAATCTTTTTTAAAAAAATTTTTAAATAAGGAATTTCCTTTCTGCTCTCAGTTTATGAGAGTTTCTATCATGTATGAATTTTGTGTTTTCAAATACTTTACCTGTATGTATTAAGATAATCATGTCATTTTTCTTTCTTAATCCATTATTACAGTGAATTATATTGATTGACTGTTGAATAGTAAGTCAACTTTTCATTCCTGAAATAAACCCCACTTGGTCTTGAAGTACTATCCTTTCACATGTTATTCTATTTGATTTGCTAAAATTTTGTTAGGAATTTGTCCATATATGTTTATGAAATATACTGGTCTACAGTTTGTGTTTCTTATAATGTCATTATTTGATTTGAATATCAAATAACTCTGTGCTCACAGAATAAATTGAAAAGTGTTCCCTCCTCATTAATTTCTGGAAGTTTGTATTGAATTGGTATTGTTTTTTGCTTCAATGTTTGGTGGAATTTTTCAGTAAATCCTTATGTACCTACTGTTTACTCTGAGGGAAAGTTTTTAAGTATAAATTAAATTTCTTTAATAGCTAAAGAATTATTTAGATTATTTCTTTTTTACTGAGCTTTCATAGTTTGTGTCTTTCAAAGACTTTATCTGTTTTGTGACTTTTATCTCTGATAATACTATTTGAAATCTGTTTTCTTTTATATTAATATAACCTCCCAAGCTTTCTTATGGTTAGCATTAGTATATTTTTCTCATCCTTTCACTTTTTTTTTTTAGAAGAGAGAATCTATTTTGTTAAGTTTTTCGTATGACCTCTGCTGCTCCAACACTTCGTTGCGTACCTGGTGCTGGGGTTTGGACCCACGTCCCTTCACATGCCAGACAAGTGCCATAACCACTGAGCCACCACTCCAGCCCCTTGTCCTTTCATTTTTAACCTATATGTTAGGTACAGTTGAGTCTTGATTTTTAATTTACATTTATTTATTTAGTTTTAGTACCCAGGATTGAACCAAGGGCCACTCTATTGCTAAGCTATATCCCCAGCCTTTTTATTTTTATTTTGAGACAAACTCTCAACTTGCCCAGGTTGGACTTGAATTCCTGAGTTACTGGGATTACAAGTATGCACCACCATATCTGGTGAGTCTTGCTTTTTAAAATTCTATCTTTTTTGATCTTTGAATTTTAAAAGACAGAGTTTAGACCATTTATATTTGATGTGTTTATCAATGTGTTCGAATTTAATCTTATCTTGCTATTTCTTTTCTTTTTGTTCTTTTTTTCCTTTCATTTTTTCCCTTTCATTTGGAACAACTATAATTTTTATTCCATTTATTTCTTTTGTTGAATTATTAGCTATAATTCTTTTTAACTCATAATAAAAGGTTACAAATTTTTGGCTGATTTAGGGTTTATATTATACACCTTTACCACTTTCTACCTTCAAGTGATATGCTCAATATATAGCATAAGAACTTTACAACAGAATAATTCTGTTTTCTTTCCAAGCTTTTGCCATATTTGCTTTACATTTCTTTCTGCATATTTTTAATCCTCTACAATACATTATTATTGTTGTATTTATTATTTCTTTAGAGAGCAAACTACCTTTTAAAGACATTTAAATAAAACATTTATATATTTATCCATGTGGCTAATATTTCTGTGTTCTTCATTCTTTTATGTGGATTTAGGCTTCCATTTGTTTGGTTTTGTTTTTGTTTTGTTTATTTTGGTTTTACTCGAAAGGCTTCCTTTACCATTTCTTGTAGTGCAGCACCACTGGTAATTAATTCTTTCTGCTTTTTCCTTTGTCTGAAAAAGTTCTTCCACTCTTATCTATGTTTTGAAGGATATTTTCACGGAGTAAAAAATATTAGGTGGATAGGATTTTTGTTCTTTTAGTACTTTTAGAATACTGTTCCAATGCCTTCTTGCTTGCATTGTTTTTGTGAGAAACCAATTCTTGTTTTCATTTTTGGTCTCTTTACATCAAGTATCATTTCCTGTGGTTGATTTAAGATTTTCTCTTTATCTCTATTTCTATGAAATTTTTCTGTAATTAATGTTAGAAGGACCAAAACAGTATTTATTCTAAGGTTAAATCTTCCCTCTGACTTCTCACCAAAGGACATTGATCAAGCCAATGAATACATGAGAAAGTGCTCTAAATCATTAGTAATCAGAGAAATGCAAATGAAAACCACATTAAGATATCACCTTACACCAGTCAGAATGGCAAAGATGAAGAAAATAAACAACAATAGATGCTGGAGGGGATGTGGAGAGATAGGCACACTAACACTCTGTTGGTGGAGCTGCAAACTGGTACAGCCCCTCTGGAAAGCAGTATGGAGAATCCTCAAAAAATTAGGGATGACTCCACCATACGACCCTGCTATTCCACTCCTGGGCATCTTTCCAGGGGACTTAGAATCAGCACATTACAGTGACACAGCAATATCGATGTTCATAGCAGCACAATTTACTATTGCTAGGCTATGGAAACAACCCCGGTGTCCCTCACTGGAAGAATGGATCCAAAAACTGTGGTACATTTATA
>PVKS010018348.1:0-40287 GCA_004027875.1 Aplodontia rufa
CACTCAGAATTCTGGCTGGAGCTGTGCCATCTGCTTCTCTGACAGCGTTCCCCTAGGAGCTGGACAGGTATCACGACAACTTATAAAAGCCCACAGTATTACGGGCCCAGTTAATTGGAACTTCTTCAAATTAAAGTGATAGGTTACAATTTTATGCGATTGTTCTTAATTCAGAATCTCAATACTCTTAACACACAATTATGTTGCCCCAGACAAGATGAAGTCCCAGTGTACACCCACCTTGAACTTGTGCAGCCCACCTGCACACCGGTCAACCCCACCTCTGGTCTCAGGCACTTTCTTGTAGCCTGAGGAAAGATTCACACAGTCCTGCCATAGCTCTAGCCTGTAGCTCCAACTCAAGCTGGGACCAAGAGAAAGCTCTGGCCCAGTGGAGAATTAGGAAACGGGACACTGAAAGAAATCATCAGCTGTACTGCTTGCGCTCAGGACCCCCTACCACAGGCTGTTTTGGGCACAGAGGTTCCACATGGCCTCTGAGGGAAATTCCTGTAAGAACAAGCCACCAACTGTTTCCTTAGTAATATGCCACCTTACACAGTTGATTCTCATTATTCATGATAGTTACGTTTTATAAAGTTGCTGAGACTGCTGGATTAGCGAACATGAATCACTGTTCCCAGAGGAAATGTGGGGCTAGGTTCCTACAAACCTCCAGCTGAATTTTCATCAACAGACCACAACCTTTTTTAATGTGTGTTTCTGTTTAGACACCGTATTCTCAACATATATTGCTGATTTGCTAACACTGAACTCAATCTGAATAAAGCTTCTCTTGCCCTGTATTTTCTATGAGGGACAGTCTTTAGGGACACTGAGCAGTGACTGCCACAGCCGGGTCATTATAAACAATAAGAGCCAACACAAAGCATAAAGGCATGACAGATGTGACACTGATTAGACTGCAAAGGGACAGCTGTTTGGAGTGGGCAAGCTGAAGGAAGAAGGCAGAGGACGGACTTACGCCCCTTGGCTGAGAAACAGCCCCTGCGTGCCTGCCCACACGAGGCAGCAGGCACCTGCATGCTAACCGGGTCCGCGGGGGCGCAGAATCCGGACTGATGATGGACTGCACGTCTTCTCTTCGTGGCTCACCTATTTTCCCCGTTCTCCTCTGAAAAATGCAACCTTACGCTGATTTCTCAATAACACATGAGCCCATAAGCTTCACTTAATGCGGTTTTCTACGCGATGCCGGCTATTACACAAAATAAATATTGTTCAAATATGTTTGCTGTTTAAAGGAAAAAATGTGTTTTTCCTAATTGGAAAATGTACATCTGCTTTATTTTCTATTATGGTTTCCTCAGGCAATACTGCCAGTGTGTATTTCCCTACTTAGTGACAAAGACTTAAAAAAAAATCTAACTATAACCAAAAGAGTATATAATTGCCATTTTGCTGAATATGTAATGTCAACTTACAAGATGGTACAAATGCAGAATTTTCACTTGGTTAAAAATTAAGTAAAGCATTTAATGAAAGCCCCTAAATACCTACTATTCATATTTTCAAGTGGCTCAACTTGACATGGGAAATAAGAAATTTTTAAAAACAGGAAACATTTATGTCTATCTAGGTTCAAATGTTATTAAGGATAATTTAAAGGCTTAAATGGGTGTGGTATGGAATGCAAACAAAATTTTGATTCATAATTACAACAAACCTATCACAGGAATATAGTCATAATTATGAGACAATATCAAGCAGGTATAAGATTTTATAAGGACTTTGCTAGGGTGACAACATTATTATGAAAGGCTTTAAAAATACATAAGAATTCTTTTATTTCCATTTCGTTACTAGCGCATTATAGTCATACATAATACTGGAGTTCATGTTGATGTCACCTACAAGCATGAAATTGAACTTGTTCCAATTCGGTGTCCAGCACTTCCCTTCTTCCTCCGTCCGCTGGTCCCTTTCTCACTGAGTGCCTTATAGACAGACACATAGGTGAGAGTAACCGCGGTGCATTCACGCATGCATGTAGGAGTTTGGTCAGTTTCATTCCCCCACCCATGAAGAGACTAAGAGTTTGGGTAAAATATAAGCGGCATTTCAAAACACTAGAAGGGGGACACTTCAAATAGCAAAATAGTAAGATCTTTAATATATGCCGAACTGTTACAAATAAATTGGAAAAGATAATCACCAAAATAATCAAGTAAATAATATGGTTGATGTAGATATAAAAATCACAAAGAAGAAATACAAATAGCAAAATAGGAGTGGTGACCAAAGAAATGCAGATTAAAACAAGACACCAGTGCTGGGTGCCTGGCACACACCTGAATCCCAGGGACTTGGGAGGCTGACCACAGAAGGCTCATGCAGCTCCACCCCCACAGCCTCCCTCGATGGGTACAGTCCATTGGGCCTCCCTGCTGGCCTCCCTGTGCTCCATTCCTGCAGCTTCCCGGGCCCACGTTCCACAGGGCTGGCATTTCTTAATCTCCGGGGTCTCCGCTGCAGCTTCGGCTTCCTCCTCACATCTCCATGCATCGCCCTCTCAGGGGCCGCCACAGGGACCTTGGGGCACGCCGCTTCCTCTGAAGCCTCCCTAACTCCAGTATCCTGCAGTCCTGCAGAGGCAGCAGCACGCGATTGCCACCAAGGTCTGGCTCCATCTTGAGCAGCAGCCAAGCCTCCAGGGACCCTGGTTGCAGCAGTCTCTGAGTCCCTGGGTGGCAGAGCACAGTGAAAAACCTTCCAGGGCCCCACTGTGAAGCAGAGTGCCCATTTGCCTCTTCCCAAGGAAACTTTTCTGCTGCTTTGATCTTGACTGGGCGTAGTCTTGGCGATTCCTGAGAGCCCTCCAGCCTCTTTCTTCTTCCTCTAGGCAGACTTCCCTTCTTCAATGGCAGTGGTGTCTTTAACTATAGCTACTTTCTTGGCCCCAGTTTTACTCCCACCTTTCAAGTCTAAGTTTTCAAATCTCTGCTCTGCTTGAGCTCCCTGCTCTCCAGAGCCATGCCTGCCATGTCCTTGAGCCCTGAGGAAAGGAGCCAGCCTTCCACAGACTAGGACCTCTGCAACCATGACCCTAAAACACACTTTTCCTCCTGAAATCATTCTTGTGCGATCTTGTTCATCACAGCAATGAAAAGCTGACTGAAACACTGACACAGGAGGATCACAAGCTCAACGCCAGCCTCAGCAACTTAGCAAGCCCCCACAAACTTGAAACCTGCCTCAAACCAGAAGATTTTAAAAGGCTGGATGTGGATCAGTAGTAAAGCATCCCTGGGTTTAATCCCCAGTGTCCTCTCCCACCTTCCACAAAACAAAACCAAAAACCAAAACAAACAACAACAAAAAAAATGAGGCACTGGTTACTTAAAACTTGCAACAAGAACCCTGTTATCTAGTGCTCAACTGATGAAAAAAGGAAACCCTCACAGCCTTTGGGTTCAGAGGATAAACTGCATTGGTTGGGCATCCCTTATCCAAAAAGACCCGAAGTGTTTCAGATTTCAGGGTTATTTGAATTTTGGAATATCTGCATAAACTACAGAATGAGCATTCCTAACCTGAAAATCCAAAATCCAAAATGCTCCAAAATCTAAAACTTTGACTCATGTTGTTTTGAGTCAAGTTTCAGATTTTGGAGCATTTTGGATTTTCAGATTAGGGTTGTCAACAGGTACAGAGATTATCTGGTAATATGTACTGTTAAATGCATATACACCTTGACCAGTTATTCAGTTTTTAGGAATGAACTCTAATACAATTCTTCCAATCCACAAATACCTGAAAACAATTTATAATAAGGATAAACTGAGAAACAACCTACAATTACAAAAGCCAGGGTCTATTTAAATCATGGTGCAGCTTATAATATTCTGACTTTTAAACTTTCACAGTGTTATGTTTGATTTAAAGAAAAGTATGTTTGTTGCCAGATGCAGTGGCGCACACCTGTAATCTCAGTGACTTGGGACACTGAGGCAGGAAGATCTCAGGTTCAAAGCCAGCCTCAGCAACTTAGAGAAGCCCTAAGCAACTTAGCAAGATCATGTCTCAAAATAAAATATAAAAAGGGCCAGGGATTTGGCTCAGAGCTTAAGCTCCCCTGGGTTCAATCCTTATACTCCCCCCCAAAAGTGTGTGTGTGTAACATGACACTACTTTGTAGATATTAACTGTCTAAAAAATATTAATTCATTTGATCCTTACAGTCTAAAATGATTAGATTATCATCTCCATTTCAGTTCTAATAGCAACAGTATAACAATTCTTGCTTTCAAAAAAGTTGAAAACTAAACATGTGGCAAACATTTACTCACATGCTCAAAGGATCTTTACCAAAATTATGGTAGTAATCTCAAAATTAAAGCTTTCATTACTTAGGATCCAACAACAAAAAACACATGACTATTACTAAAAATAATCAAATATATGTGAAAATCAACTCAAATGCATTATTTGTATATGGGAATATTCCTCAGTTTAGAATAGAAATATGCAGAGGTAATGTAAAAATAGCTCATGCTTCTTAGAAATCTTTGGTCATTTGCTGAAAACTACAAAGATCATAAAGAAAGGTTGTGTGTTCGTAATGGTTACTTTTTGACCAGCCATAGCCCATCCTAATTTTGCCATGATTCTAATCCATACCAATTCTGTAGCTTTACCAGATCCTAAGTAATAAAAGCAACCTAAATCTTTATCCCACTATCTGCACAGATGTCTAACAAAAATATATGAGTCTTTCACTTATTGGAGATTTAACTTCTAAAATCACTTAACCTGTAAGTCTTGGTTTTCTCATCAACAGAAAGGAAAAGACACCTTCCTGAGAAGGCTGCATGCAAAACGCTTTTAGCTCACAATGCTCAACAACTGCTTTCTTAACTATTCCATGTGTGCAGGTCACAAGGCCATGACCATGACCATGACCACTACTTACCTACAGGACAGTTCTCCGTCCATAGCGTCGTGCTCATCCGTACTAGTGTAGGTCAATCTTCCTCCTACCACCGTCCCAACTAAGTACACTAGCCATGCAAGACGTCCTAAAGAAAACAGGAAAGAAGTATTGATAGAAAGTAACATTGTTTTTCCAAAAATTACAAAATTAACAAATGATCTCTTCTTCCAAACAAGTGATCAACTATTATGAGTTCACTGTGGTTTGAACCCTGGGAGGATCCAAACGGTACTAGTCAAGTGCTCTAGCGCTGAGTGACTTCCCTGACATCCCCAGCACATGAACTCACTTGTGGACAGAAAGTAGAAAGCCAGGTTTAATCAAGGGAGTATAACTGTGATAATGGTACAAATTTTAGAACCAGATAAAACTATTTCTGAATCTCAGCTCTGACACTCTGTTGTAATTTTGTATAAGCTACTAGCTTCTTTAAGGCTTGGCATTTTCATTTGCAAAATGCAGCACACTTTGAAGACTTAAGAAAGAATTAAATTTGATGACAAAACACTAAACACAGCGTCTAGGACCAAGGCTTTTATTCAGTCAGAAAATACTATTACAATCCAATGAGCAGCATCTTTTATGAATGGTCCATGTCATGATCTTGACAGTGATCATTTCAAAACTGTGCTTGGAACACAGCAGTGGTAATGAATTTATTCCCTTTGCATTTTTATGCATGATTTTTAGAAATCCAGGATCTTCACCGTGCAATAGACACTGTTTAAGTGCTGAGCCAATCCCAAGGCCAGGAGCAGCAGAGGATTAAAAGGCTTTAAATATTAACATGAACGCAACATCTTCAGTTTTCATAAATCTTACTTGGCGTAGCCCAAAATGGCAAATATCAACGTCCTTTCTATCACCAAAGGGAAAAAACAAAACAAACCAGAAAGGAATGAGCCACAAACAAGCAATTGTGCAGTCTGCAGATTAGCACTATGCGATAGGTGAAGAGGACGACACTATTTTGATAATGGAACCATCACAAAACAGAATCTAATTCCTTTACTCCTATAATGGTGACAAAGCTAACAAAACGAAAGGCCACACAGGAAATACAGTATTCAGCAGTTGCCTTATCTACTTCCCAACGTCCGTAATCGTGTCTACTCGCCCTCGCATCATTCCTCCTTATTTTTGAATGAACTGGTTCCCGGCTCCCTGTCACTCTTTCCCACGTCTGCCATCATCATTCCTGATTTCAGTCTCTACAAGGATGAGCCTTGCACTTTCAACAGCCCTTTGGTCCTGAGAATCCCAGTCCATGAATCTATCACCTCTTTAAAAATGGCTCCACTGAAATACCATTCACTTGATACAATGCACACGTCTAAAATCGGTAATCCAACACTTCTTAGGAAGTTCACAGGGCTGTGTAACCAAGACAAAGTAATTTTAAACATTTTCCGCTCTCAACTAAATCCCATAACAACTGGAGTCACTCAGCTTTCTGCCCCACCTTCACCCCGGCCCTACACACCACTTCTTCCTCTCTTCCCGCTCTGCGCCTTTTCAGGGGCATCACACTGGTGTGTGGCTGTAGTGTCTGAACTCTTCGACTCACGTGTTTTCAAGATCACTGGGCTGCAACATCTATCAGTTTCGAGTTGTCCAGTGCACAGTCCAAGCCTGGGTGGAACAAAGTGACACTGCCTTCTTGCTTCAGCTTCACACTACAAACAAGCATTTCTTTCAGGGCCTATCTATTGTGACTCTTTTTCACAGTTCCAGCTTTTCGCTGGTGACTTCACTGCTCACCATGGACAAGGGCCATGTTGAAGTGAAAAACACCTGCCATGTGCCCTACACATGCCATGCTCACCTTAGACAAGCCTGGCCCAGGCCTGAGTCACAGTGCTTCTGGGTATGAGTTTAATATTAAGGCGTCAACGATATATTTTTGAAAAGGTGTCTTTAAGAGAAGCACACTTAAAGCAAGGTATGCGTTGACTGGTTGAGGAAAAATTATGCCCAGAGGCCCACAGGAGCAATGGCTCAATGTTTGCTAATTCAGGGCTCACAGTGGCTATCTAGAATATGACTACTAAATAATGAGAATGAGCTGCAGCTCGCAGAATGCCAGAGATCCCTGCTAACAGAGGATGCTACAACAGCGGGGGCAACACGTTACATGATAATGGATGTGGGTCTGAAATATTGCAAGCATGATTTTTGGCAAATGTAATATTTTATCTACCCTGAGGGAGACAGTTTTTTAAATATCCCACTATAAATGATTTCTCAAGGTAAAAAATATAATGTAAATGTAAATAATTGCCTCCCTTCTATGATTTACCCATTTAGATTTTTAGATACCAGTTTTTCTTAAACCAAGCTTCCTTATTGCTAAACAGTAAGAGCAAACATTTACATGGTAGTTACTATACTAAGCACTATCCTAAAGATTATATCTATTATCCAAATTTTATTCATTTAGTGTCACAAATCACCACTAAAAATGAATAGCCATAATTCAAATCTAGGCAATCAATCTTCAAGAGTTCATTCTCAAGCCTCTAATGCTGTATTTCCTCGAAGCCTGGTGAAGGCAGTTCTCAGCCAATCAATTAGCCGGACAGACCTTGAGATCGCATCCTTAATCCCTCGACTTCTTAAGCGTTCAGCGCATTCTGATTTCTACTTCTGATTCTTCTCTACGTGAGAACAGCTGAGACTGCATAAGCCTCTGGGATCACTACTTTTGATTCCCAAAGCACCTATGATAAAACCAAGAATATGGGACATATCAAATGATACTGGTTGAGCTGGGTGCAGTGGCACAATGCCTGCAAACCCAGTGCCTCTGGAGAGTGAGACAGGAGGATCACAAGGCCACTCAGCACCCAACGAGGCACTCAGGAACTTATTAGAAAGACCCTGAGATCCTGACTCAAAATTAAAAAGGAAAAAAAGGTGGCGTGCTGGAGTGATACTGATGTTAACAGTTAACATCGAAGAACAAAACAGAGCAAAATAGCGTGTGGTGAGTTGCAGGAATTGTTTTCTAAATTTACGGTAGGTTTTGAATGGAAGTTGGTGTAGAGAAAGTGCACATTGACTCTTTCCTTGCTTGAGGAAGTAATGGTTTTCTACTGTATGTGAAACTGGAAAGCAGCTATTTCTTAACACTTAGAAACTTAAGCTGAGTTAGAATAGTATTAAAAGTGAACAATGAGGGAGCTGGAGCGGTGGCTCAGCGGTTGCGGCGCTTGCCTGGCATGCGCGAGTACACGGGTTCAAACCCCAGCGCCGACGTACACAACTAAGTGTCAGAGCAATGAAAGCCATGTGAAAAACTCAATAAAAATTCTTTCTCTCTCTCACTGTCCTTCTCTAAAAAAAAGAACTATGAATACAAAAGCATTAGTACAGAGCCATCAAATACAATCTTGGTGTTAAGCTGAATGATGTGGTGTTCCTTACAGACATTTAAGGCATTGCTTAAACCTCAACAAGTTTAGGCTGAGAGCGTTCGGAAATGAAAACAGTAGGAAGTTATTTTGAGAAATAGGAGAGACACGGGAAAATACTGCAAGGTCTCACATGCACAATCTAGAATAAAAGCTGTGTGCACAGAAACTGAGTAGAACGGTGGTTACTAGAGGCGGGGCGGGGGCGGGAGAAGCAGATGGGAAGGTGCAACTCGCCAAGTTACACGCAGTGAGCGCATCCAGACTCACACAGCACGGACGGGGCGCCAGAGGCACTGCAGACCGCTGCGGCCGGACGCAGCTGCTGTCTTTTCTCTCCTCTCTCTCCCCGTTCCCCTCTCTCTCACACACAGAGACTATGTAAAGTGTTATGGTTTGGATATGAAGCATCCCTCGAAAACTCACTGAGGCCAGCGAATGGGCCAACCACAGGTCAAACTTGTGAAACAGTGAGCCCGGGACAAAGCACTTCTTCCTTCTAAGCTCCTCTTGCCAGGTGCTTCCGTCGGTGACAGAAGCTGACTAAACACAAAAATTGGTACTGGGAGTGGGGCTGTTGCTGTGATTACCCGACCCTGTGGTTCAGAAACACTTGGAATTGGTCTAGTGGAGGAATCTGGAAAGGTCTGGCGGTGCAGGCTGAAGAAGAGTCTAATGGGCGATTCTGGTGAGAGTCCAGAGGACCAGAATCCTGACAGGAACATGGACAGTAAGGGCTGTGCTCAGGAGATCAGGGGGGACTCGCACATTACCACCTGGCAAAGAACCTGTCTGAATTTGCTTATGTCCTGAGACTCTGCATGAGGCAGAATTTAAAGGAGATAAACTAATTCTCTGACCAAGGAACTTTCAAAGTGGCACAGCATTCAGGTGGTGGCATGGGTACTGGTGGCGGCTGCTAGCCAGGTACACTGTGAGAATTAGGAAGAGAAGTCAGAGGGGGATGATTTGGAAACTTGCAGTTTTGCTCAAGAAGCCCATGTACAACTGGGGCTAAGGGAGGTACCAGCTGCTGAAGAGACTGCGGACACTAAGACAATGAAGTACTCTGCCTGGACACCGTAGGGACCACACCCTGCAAACGCTCAAGGCTGTCCTTCTATATAAAGGGAAAACTCCTTTGAGAGGAGAATGGGGGTTCCCTGTTAGGAAGATGCTTCCCCAGGATTCATTTCCCAGTGCTCAGCTGCCCGGGCGCTCAGAGGCTGCTACAGCCATGGCCTGAGGGGGCCTGGCTACTGTTCAAGGTCACAGCAGACCCTGGCATCATCCACATGGCTGGTTCTGCAGGGATGCAGACTGCCCAGGCTACAGGGTCACTGAGATTTCACAGGACTCGGAGGCCAGGCAATGGGAGCAGGGTCAGAATCACCCAGGAAGTCTGCAGCATGATGCACGCGCTGTGAGAAGGATCCTGAGCCCTACATGCAGCCCCCAGGGATGAAGAAGCACCAGGCATGTGGCGAATCTGCCGAGGACAGCTTCTGACCATAGACAGAGGCCACAAGGATGGAGCGCCACAAGCCTCTGGAAGGTCCCATTTTGACCCCGTGCACCCAGACGCTGGACACGGAGCTACAGCACCTGCTTCCTCCCTGCTTGCCTCCCTTCCTCCTGCACCCCTATTCCTCTCTTTCGGAACCGAAATGTTCACTGTGTGACATTTCCCTAAAACGCTCATGTTAGGCCCGGAGCAACAGAGTCAGCTAACCACGGACTCAATCTCTGAAATCATAAACTCCAAAACAAACTTTCCTCATCTACGTTGTTCTTGTTGAGTGTTTTGGTGACAGAGATGGAAAGCTGACTAGCAATGGGGACGGGAAGGACAATTTTCCTAACTTTAGTATTCATTACACTATGCATACCAAAATGTCAGGCTACACATCTGAAATATACAGTTTTAAAAAGGGATCTACTTTGGTAAAAGAACTGTATCCACAGCATTTAAAGAACCATGTGAACTCATAAATCTAAGGTACATTTAGGGGTAAAAAATCTGATATATGAGTTTCTCATCTACAAATTTTTTTAAAAATCTCATTTTATAATAGGACTAAATTTCCATTCTAATTTTCCATTTTTATTATTCTGAAATGTTCAAGGCACTTGCTTTAGCAGCTGTTCAAGCACAGAACATTTTTTCCTTAACAAAATAATTATTGCTGTAATAATCTGTAATTATGGTTTATAACTGCAATAATCCCAAAGAAATCAGTCATTACCATAGATCACAAGTAATCGTTAACTACTGTTAATGACCTATTTCTTAGGGATTATTGTTTTCGTAAACCATGACCATATCACCACAGATACGAAAGAGCAAGACAATCTAATACAAATGAGATCATAATATAATAATAAACTTATTTTGTAACATTAAAAGCCATTAAGCATCTAAATTAAAGCACACATAACAAGAGCATATAATTTTCTTTGTTCAACACTAACTGAAGTGTTTATTCTGCACAAAAGAAACTGAACACCGCTGCGCACACACATTTTTTTGTACCACAAAACAATTATTTTTGAGCAAACTGTGGGTATCTTTAAAAGGCAGACAGATTTCTTCTCACTGATCTTTTGACTAGAAGGAAAGAAACAGTATTTATTGAATTTCTTCCATGGACCAGGTTTACAAGAGAACTTGAATGCTTTTTCTGAAAACTAAGAAATGTATCCAACCATAAAAACTTCTTCAGGTCTGACAACTTATCCAGCATAGATCTATTTAATACCATTAAATTATTACATTTAAGTCCACTCATGTATCTTTGAATAACTATACTTCCACTCAATACCCCTCTTGAAGGAAAACAGGTCTTTAATTTTACAACTGAATTTTTTTACATTTTCATGTAATAGTTAATGTACATGAATGCATATATGTAATGCATATGAAATATGATAAATACCTACCCCAAGAACCAGTGCATTGTCTCCAAACAATTCCCTTTATCTACCACCCTAGAGGTAGTAACCTTGATCCTGTATTTGGTACTTACAAATTTTTATCATTTATACATACATTTCTAAAAAATATTTCTAGTCTTACTCCTTTGGGGACTTCTTATTAAAAGTTTCATTCTGTAAGTAATTCTTGAGAATTGCTTTTCTTCACTAAATATTTGCCATTCATCCTTGTAAATATACCTATAGTTCATCCATTTTTATTAATGCATAATATTCCACGGCAGATATATATTCTGATCCATCCAACTCAGGTTGATGAGAATCTGAACGGGTTCCATTTTTCGTCATTACAAGCAATGATGCTGTGAACATTACTGCACACACTGTGTCATCTTCTACAGAGATTTTCTAGATGGCGCATATAAAGGTACAAGTGTCAAGTCAGTAGGTATTAAAATATTTCACTTTACAAGAGAACACCAAATGCATTTCTATTCCATTTCTAATGGATTACTTTTGTACTCCTACCAAAGGTGCATAAAAATTCCCTCTGAACCATATTCTAAGACTTCCTATTTTTCCCAGCTGCAGGAGAGTTGGGCTTTCTCTCAAATGTGCACACCGTCTGTGTTTCTTTTCTGCCAGATGCGTGTTTGGGTCTATTGATCATCTTCCTAAACACCTGGATTGTGTGTGCATTTGTGTTGTAAATATCCTAGCTCAATTCTCGTCTTTTAAATTTTTTTATCTGAGTCAATTTTAGCAGGTTATCTATTGACTTCTTCATTTCAGATTTCTTCATTTATCGAATTTAGAAAGCACTCTGAGTAACTTCCTCTTTTAAATCTTTATTGTATCTACAACCACCTTTTGTTCCTAATATTATTCACAAATTCTTTTCTCTCATCTTATGAGAGATCTGTCAATCTTAGTAGCCTTTTTGAAAATCGAACTTTCAATTTTTTTTTATTCTACTAAATCTTCGTTTCTTAGTCTGTTAATTTCTGCTGTTCCTTCCTTTTTCCTTCTATAGAATTTAACCTGTTCCTTTCAGCTCTTCAAGTTGGATGCTGAGGTCACATCATTTTAGCCTTTTCTTTTTTTCTAATATAAGCTTTTTGTTCAGTAAATTTCCTTTAAATTAAATGTCCTACTGCTTCCCCCCCCCAAAAAAAAAGCTATATAATTTCATTATTGGGTACCTCTATTTTTATTTTTTTTAGTTGTAATTTTTAAATTAGACAACCAATCTACAACTTGGAGTGGATGTGAAGCAAGGTGTACAACAAGCAGCTTTTTCTGTAAGTGTCGGAACAAGACAAGGAAGTGTTTACGACGCAGGGCCAGCACACACACAGTACATGAGTACTTGGATATCACCCTTGTTTTGTGAGTGCTACTTTAAGTACAATGCCACCACTGTGCCATCAGGCAAAACAAAGCAAAATCACTACAGCACAAGCCCACAGGGGCAGCACCCACTCAACGGAGAGACAGGCTTCACTCCACACCCCCGAGTGCTCATCCTAGGTGCTAGTGCACCTGCCTGCAAGAAGAGGAACAAAAGCACCACAAGTACTGCGGAGCCTGTAAGAGGGTAAATAAACCTCCACGGCCGCTCAACTCCAAAGACAAAGGCACAGAAACAACCAAAACACCTGAGCTTCTACTCTGGTGGTCAAAGCACAAAGTCTACCAAAAGCTCTACGTGAGAAATCCAGGAAGAACTCTGTGGTTAAAGTTGATACAGAGCAGGGCTGGAGCCGTGGCTCAGCGGTTACAGCACCTGCCTGGCATGCACGAGCACACGGGTTCGAACCCCAGCACCACATACATAATGAAGTGTCAGAGCAACAAAAGCCACACGAAATACTAAATAAAACTAATTCTCTCTCTTTCACTGTCTCTCTCTCTCAAAAAAAAAGTTGATACAGAGCTACATCCTTAGTGAAAATGCAAACTGAGGGTGGAAGGAAGGGAGGTCTACTCTAGACAGAGCAATGCAGAAACTTGTCTCCCTTGACTTCAAAGCTGAAGACACAGACAGACAGACTGGAAGCAAACAGACAAGCACTTAAGAATAAGAGGGCAGTGGCTACAGTGGGTGTAGTGATGCCAGATAAGATAAACAGCAATATCTGCTAAGAAAAAAAAGCAGACCATCAAAACTAAGAACTTTTGGTCTTTAAAAGTAGTCAGGAAGGCAAACCACAGATCAGAAGAAAATATGTGCAAAGCATGTACGTCAAGAAGGGATCGTCTGTAGAAAGTAAGGTATTCTCACAAAGTCACGGTAGGGGCACAGAGAAAGCAGCCAACTGGCCAACAGAAAACGGCCAGAAAAGGCAAAGACGTTTCCTAAAGCCGACTTCATGTGCGCACGTGGAAGACACTCAATATCATCAGTTATGAGGGAATGCAAAGAATAATCACAACATGACACCATTAGACACCAGTACAATAGCTACATCAGAGAGCAGCAAACGAAAGTAAGGATGTTCCGCAAAACACACACAGCGAGAATGAAAATTTACACAGATGTTTCACACAGCGGTAGAGCAGCAGTATACTAAATGTGCATTTGCCATGACACAGTGTCCACCTTGTTCATCAAGGAGAAATGAAACTCTAGATCCACATGAAGACTCATCCACAAATGTTCACAGCATCGCTGTTCCTAGCAGCTAAAAACTCAAAGTGCAATTCGAGGGTCCATCATCTGGTGAGCAGGTCAGCTGCGGACCGAGACATACCTGGAAGTACTGTGCGGCAGTAATTCATGTAGCATATTCAAACCTCAAAAATATTACGCTACACAAGGTCAAACACAAAAAACCACTGGCTGTAGGATTCCATTGGCATAGAAATCTGAATGAAACAAACCACGGTGACAGAAATTACACTGGTGGTGCCTAGGCCAGGAGTCAGAGGCGGCATCAAAGGGCTTTAAAAAAATCACAGCGAGTGAAGGGACTCTTCTCAGTCTTGGTGGTCCTTACGTGGAGTTACAGAGCTGTGAAAAATGCTAAATTCATCAAATTGCACACTCAAAAATAAATAGGTGAAAGATAAAAGATATCTGCAATTTTGATTAGACAAGAGGCTTGCTTTCTTAAAGTATAAAGCGCTCTTAGAATTGAAGAGGGAAAAAATTGACAATCCAACAGAAAAACAAGCAAGGAAATGAACACTTCATTTACAAAAGTGGAAGCTCAACTGGATTTTACATAAATTTTAACATTTAAACTGATCAGAAATGCAAATGTTAAATGATGCTGAGAAACCATTTTTCGCACATAAGACTACCAATATTCAAAAGCTTGGTAGTAACAAAGAAGTGGAAACAATCTCACACATTGCTGGAGAGTAAGTAAACTGGCATAGCCCTCACAGAAACCTATCTTGTAAAATTACAAATACATTAACCATTCCACCTGAAAGCAATTCCACTTCCATAAATCTATATCACAAACTTGTACACACATAAAATGACACATGTACAAAGCTGATCTACACAGCAAGACTCCCCCCCTGATTTTTATTGGTTCAACATAGTCTTACATATTGAAGGGATTCGTTGCTTCACCTTCACACATGTATATGTAGACAGAGCTGCTTAAACCAGACCCTTGTCCAGGATCTCCCCACCTTCTCTCGCTCCCCAGGCTCACGTCTCCTCTGTAATTCCCCTATATGACGACTACAAATGCCCATATACGTGTGTTTTCATCACTGAAACTGCTAGATTTGCACACCTGCCTGGGTACATTTGGGCTTCTTGTGGGAGTCAAGTGTACTCCACACTATCGAAAACCCCCCCTTTCCCCTCCCTCTCCTCCCTGCTTTCCCCCTCCCCACTTCATAGCTATAGACCCCATATCTTATTTGTTACTTCCGTTTTGGTGGGTCTATTAAATAAACTTGACTAACTTCCATCCTGTCTTTGGTTTTACTCTAGCTTCCATATATACATATACATATACGTATACATATGAGAAAACATGCGACCCTTAAGTCTCTGGGTTTGGGTGTTCCACTCAGCATGATTTTTTCCATTTCCATCCATTTACCTGCAAAAGCCATGATACTGTTCTTTCTAATGGCTAAGTAGAACCCCATTGTATATACAGAGCATAGTTTTTGGAACCATTCATCCAGGGAAGGGCATCTAGGGTGTTTCGATAATTTAGCTATTGTAAATTGGTGTAGCTGATTCTAGCTCTTCTGGGAACACACCCAGGCTTGGGATAGCTGGGCCATATGGTGGTTTGACCCTTAATTTTTTGAAGAGTCACCACTGCTTTCCAGAGTGGCTATACCAGTCTGCATTTCCACCAACAGTGCGCTAGTGTTCCTTTCTCACCACAGCCCCTCCAGCATCTGTTATTGTTAGTATTCTTCATTTTTGCCACTCTGGCTGGTGTGAGGTGGAATCTCAGTGCAGTTTTGACTTGCATTTCTCTGATTGCTAGTGATGTAGAACACTTTCTCATATATCTTTTGGCTTTTTGAACTTCCTCTGTTGAAGAGTTTCTGCCTGGTTCCACAGCCCATTTATCGATCAGCAGGTTTGTGGTTTTGGTGCAGTGTTTTTTGAGTTCTTTGTCTATTCTGGATATTAGCCCCCTGTCGGAGAGGTAGCAGACCATGATTTTCTCCCATTCTGTATGCTCTCTCTTGATGCTCTTGACTAATTCTGTAGCTAAACAGCTTTTCAGTTTAATGGCATCCCACTCATTAATTCTTATACCATGAGAATCTTGTTAAGAAAGAGTGTGCTTCCCCAATATGGTATTGCTGACCCTGTATTTTCTTCTAATAATTGATGTTGCTGGTTTAATTCCTAGTTCTTTGATCCATTTTAATTTAAATTTTGTGCAGGGTCAGAGATCAGAGATAAGGATCTAATTTCAATTGCCTGCAAATGGCTGTCCAGTTTGTCCAGAACCATTTGTTCAACAGGCTTCTTTCCAAGCTACATGTTTGCCCCTCTGTCAAACACCAGATGGTTAAAGATCAGTGGGTTGGTCTCAGCGTCTTCTGTTCCATCCCATTGGTCTTCCTGCGTGTAATAATACCAATGCTATGCCGTTTTTGTTACTATAGCTCTGTCTGTAGTATAATTTCAGGTCAGGTACTACAATATCTCCTGTTTCTTTGTTTTGTTCTGTTTATTTTCCCTTGTAGTGCTTTGGCAATTCTGAGTTTCTCATTGCTTCAAATGCATCTGAGAACTGATTTTTCTGTATCTCTAGAGAACGACACTGACGTTTGATGGTAAGTGCACTGAATCTGGACTGCGCTTCAGGCAGAAAGGCCATTTTATTCTAATTTTTTGGTTTGTATCTTTTCTTTTATTGTTCTATATTTTAGAAGCCAATTATATAAGACAATAATTATAAATCTATATTAAAAGGTATACAACAGGGGCTGGAGCAGTGGCTCAACGGTTACGGCATTTGCCTGACATGCACAAGTGCGCAGGTTGGAACCCCAGCACCATGTACTCAATGAAGTGTCGGAGCAATGAAAGTCACATGGGAAACTAAATAAAGTTGATTCTGTCTTTCTCTCTCTCTCACTGTCCCTCTCTCTTTAAAAAAAAAAAAGAGGTATACAACATATAAGGATTAACAATAAAAATATAAAGAGAGGGGCTGGAGCGGTGGCTCAGCGGTTATAGAGCTTGCCCAGCATGCGCAAGTACACAGGTTCAAACCCCAGCACCCACACACACAATGAAGTGCTGGAGCAACAAAAGCCATTTGAAAAACTCAATAAAAATTGATTCTCTCTCTGTCTCTCTCTCACTGTCCTCTCTTTAAAAAAATATATATATATATATGTGTGTATATATATATATATATATATATATACATATATGAATGATGAACAGATGTATAGGAGCAGAGTCCATTTTAACTATATTGGTTCTGCCTAAACAAGAACATGGGAGGTCTTTCCGTCTTCTGATGTCTTCTTCAATTTCTTTCTTCAATGATCGATAGTTTTCATTGTAGAAGTCTTTTATTTGCTTTATTAGATTAATTCCCAAATATTTTATTCTTTTTGAGGTTATTGTGAATGGGATGGATTTCCTGATTTCTTCTTTGGCAGAACTGCTATTAGACTATAGGAAAGCATTGATTTATGGGTGTTGATCTTGTATCCTGCCACTTTGCTTAATTCATTTATAAGCTCTAGAAGTTTTTTTGTTTTTTTTTTAAGAGAGAGGGACACAGAGAGAAAGAGAGTATGATTTTTAGTTTTTCATGTGGCTTTCATTGCTCCAACACTGTCATGTACATGGTGCTGGGGTTTGAACCTATGTCCTCGCGCATGCCAGTCAAGCACTGTAACCACTGAACCACCACTCCAGCTCCTCTAGAAGTCTTCTGATAGAGTGTTTTTGGATCCTCCAGGTACAGGATCATATCATTGGCCGATAGAGATAGTTTAAACTTCCTCTTTTCCAATTCAAATCCCTTTGATTTCCTTCTCTGTCTGAGTGCACTGGCTGAGGTTTCGAGGACCAAATTGGATAGCAGTGGTGACAGTGGACAGCCTTGCCTTTCTCCTGAGCAAGTATTTAATAAAAGACTGGAAACAAGTCAAATAACTATCACAGTAGAGAGAATAAAATCATGACACATTAAAAAATAAAATATCACATATCTACAAAAAATAAGAGCTCTTTTTATACTAATTTTAAAATAGGTATAAAAGCACACTGTCAAATAAAAAAAGCAAGAAGCAGAACAGGGAATATGCTACACCACATTCCACGTACATAAGGGAAGATAAGAACTTACACATTCCTAAGTATGTACACGCAAACAAACTGGAAAGTTAAAACTAGTAAGAAAGGTTGCCTGCTAGGGTGAAAAATGGTAGGAAAGAATACAGCAATGGAACAGAACACATTTTAATTTTCTGACAATGTAAATAGATGATGTTTTCAAAAAATTAGATGAAACAGTTAAAATCAACTTAATATGGAAATGTTTGAGAGCGTAGACATATTAAAATGATATGCAAAACAGGTCACAAACCTAGAGACAATATTTACAGTTCTAAAACCAAAAGATTTGGGTCAAAAACAGATGAAGCTCCAGTGGTAAGAGCCCTGGCCTAGCATGCACGAAGCCCTGGGTCTAGCCTCTGCACTGCACACACACAAATCTGTGTGTCTGTCTGGCTGGCTCTTAAAGTCAGCAACAGACAAACGTCCCAAAAGTGAAGAGGAAATTGAGAAAGAAGATTCACATATGTTTCACCAAGGAAGACACAGCACAACCGTGTGCCTTGAACATGGAATAGATAAAAATCAAAAGGCATCTTGAGAAAATACTGTGCAAGTGTAAAGAATAATCTTTTAAAAGCTTTTTAAAAGAGTTGAGATGGGCAATCATTGGAAGTAAATGTGACTATGATCCCTTACCAAACTCACTTTTCAACACAAGATGAAAAAAACAGGGAAGAAATTGTGAGACTATAATTAAATTGCCTTCTATTAGAATCGTATAATCCAGTACCATTCTTAAAAGCAGCTCATTAAAAAATGTGAAAACTGTATTTATTTATTTTCCTTGCCATGTTCCTGAAAGAATTTAAAGAAATAAATGTCTCCCCTTTAATAGGGTATTAAACACAAAATAATGAGGAGAGTGAGGAATAAAAATATTTAAAAGCCACGAGGAAGACTAACGCATAAAGGTGAACGCACGATGCGACTTCTACTAGCAGAACTCCGGCCTAGAGTCTGCAATCAACCATAAAAATAATGGAAACACAATTACCTAAAAATAAAATTTATGTTACATAAATGCTTAAGGATGATTATCCACTTCCCTTGACATTGATTCCATAGTGAAGAATTTCCTATGAATCTTAAAAAAAAAAAAAAAAAAGCTAAAAATCAATTATCTAGCCACCAAAATATCCAGCAGATTAATAAAATTAAAGATCTACTACAGGACCAGAAAGTGGGGGAAATCCATAAAAACAGTTTACAGCAAGATTATTCAATGAAGTAATTAATGCCACAGGTAATATTCAGCACATCACTGACCTTCTTGGATTGTCATGTCCACCGTTACCCGTGAAGCTGAGTGCAGAAGTTTTTGGTAATTCTGTGCATTCTGGTCAAATAACTGCACAAGGAGAGTGCAGGTCTTCTCATATTCACATCTGCTGACGGTGCACAACTGCTCCAGCTGCTGAAACACGGTAGCACTGTCATCCAGGGGGTCATCTAAATGATCTCTGTGAACACGTAAGTGTGCAGGGAACATCAGAACGTGATGGGCTTTAAGTCACCACAAACTACGTCAAATAGACTCTAGGATGGATAAAGAAAGATGGTAAATGGATTGGAAGGTAAGAAATAAAGCTGTCCACGTATCAGGATGACTAGATTATACACAAAGAAAATACCAGAGAAAGCACAAACTGCTACCAGGACAGGTGAGTTTACTGAAGGCACAACTGTGTTGCCACATACTGACAATCAGCAACCGGACAGCCACGTGTTAAAACAGTACCATAAGCAGGCTGTAACTAAACACAAGTAAGATCTGAGTGCTGACACTGTAAAACACTGATGAGAGAGACCAGAAAACAGCTAAAGACAAGACAGGCACGCTCATTGCCCGAAAGACTTGATATTACTCCCATCTTCATTCTTCTCCCAAATTAATCTATACACTTGGGGCAATTTCAGTCAACACTCAGCAAAATCTCTTTGTAGAAACTGGCGAATTGCTTTACATGGAAAAGCAAAGGAAGTAGAACAGCCATGCAGTGTTGAAGAAGGACAACTAAGTGAGAAGGCTCATACTATCTGGTTTTGAAATTTATTATGAAACTGCTGTAACCAACACAGAGGGCTGAGTGAGCACGGAGTCCAGGAACAGAACCTTGTGTAGGTGGAAAATCGATCTTTGACCGCAGTGGAAGGAAACTCAATGGAGAAACGGCAGTCCTTTCCACAAATGGTGTTGGAACTAGATGCAAAAAGGAAAAAAAAAATACCTTTTGACCTTACTTCATGTAATATAAAAAAAATAACTTCCAATGAGACAGAGTCAAACGTAAATTCTAAAACTATAACTTCTAGAAGAAAAAAGAAGTCCTAAAGACAATTAAAATAAAAAGGCAAGTGATGGACTGAGAAAATGTTTTTCAAAACACATACATGATAAGAAAGACTTCTGAACAGACTGTACGGACCTCTCAAGTATCAGTAAGAAATAAATATCCACTTTACAAAAACAAGAGCAACAGATTTGACAGGCACTTTGCCAAAGAATACATACAGGAGCAAGAAAAGATGTTCAACACTATTACTCATTAAGGAATGCAAATTAAACCCGTAATGAGGTACTACTACACAGACTGCAAAAAATGTCAAAAACTGACAAGATGGCCAAGCGCGGGTGAGAACGCAGCACAACTCAGTCCTTCACACGCTGCAGGTGAGAACCGAAACTGCTAAAGCCACTCTGGAAAACAGTTTGGCAGCTTTTCATAAAGTAAAATGCACATTTAATGATGTCACTCTCGAATCCCACACAGAGACCTACCCCACAGAAATGCAAATTCATGTTCAGATAGAAATCTGTAAGGGAATATTTTAACCAGTTTTATTCACATTGCTCAAAATTCAAACAACCCAAACATGCACCAACAGGTAGGAACAAGCCAACTGGTACATCTGCAAGATGGGCTCCTCAACGAGGAGGAGGAAAGAAACACAGACGCAGACCCAAACTGGAGGCATCGCAAATGCAGCGTCAGTTTAAGATGTTAGACTTCCAAGCTACCCACTACACGGTACTATTTACATAACGTCCCGAAAAAGGCAAACTCACAGGAAAACAAACAGTTCAGAGACAAAGAGCTCACGAAAAAGGGTCCCAAAAATCTTGAGGTTACTAGAACCAGTCAGTATCTCAACTGTGACGGTAATTATAAAAATGCACTCTTGTCAGAACACAGAACTGTACAGGAAAGAGGGTAAACTTTAACTTCAATCTTAAAAACCCCATATGCAAAACATAACACCAACAGAAATGTTTGGTTTTTAATACCTCACAACTATGGCGACAGAGTCCAACCGAGATGTGATGAAAGCCTTTGTGATTTCAGGTGCGTAAGTGTCCAGCAAGTGGGGCTCAGTTGATTTCACGAAAGGAACTGACGCGACCATCCTTTGCCACAGAGTTAACAAATAGTGAACACTGTTCGGAGCAAACTCCCAGTGCTACAAAGAAGCAAAGCAAAACGTTATTTTAAGTGACTTGCTAGCTTCCCAGAACAAGAAATACGATCAAAATTATTAAAAATACATGTTAAATTAACTTTTGTCCTGATTACATAACTAATGAATACTGAATATCACAAATTTTATAAATGTAAAAATGTCAAAGAAACCAACATCTGTCATTAATACTCCATTCAGAGATGATCACTGTTAAAATGTAACCACCTTTCCTTTTTTTAAAGAATTGACATCATTTGGAAAATACAGTTTGGTAATTCCTGTCCCAAACTCAAGAGAACAATGCAACCTCAACACAGTATCTAAAAAAATTTTATTTGTTCACAGATTTCACTACAGCTGCTCAAGTTATTCTTCAATTATTATATATTTTAAGTGATTTCTCAATTTTTCTTATTAAAAATCTTACAATTATTTTTTAACCTAAGACTCTGAAGAGAACATTTTCAGCAGAGTACTCAAACAGGCATTAAAGGAACACTCCCACTAACCTTTACCAAGAAACTGCTTTAAAACTAAGTACGGCTTAACATCAGTTATAGTGTTTCACTTACCTGTAGGCTGGTAATAGTAAAGTTAGCAATCAATCTGATCACTTCAGGGTACTCCTTGACCACAACTAACTCTCCCAGTTGATAATTTGTCTTTAAACGAGCCAAAAATCGACAAAATTCATGGTAACTACCTGGATCAGACAAGCCCTAAATCATGAGACAAACAGTGAACCTTTTAAAATAAACCAGCTTACTGATAATAAAGCTACTAAAATTCCAAAGTAATTCATTAAGTCTTCCACTAATTTTCAGAGGTACCTATGACACTTTACATCAACTGGGTAGAGAACAATGTGAGAAAACAAGTGATCGCTGCTAAGTTCAGTGCTGTCAATTACTAGTGATGAGAAGGCCAAAGCAGTATTTCTGGAAGAAGCTTTGCATGACAAAGACTAAAATATTTTTGAGAACCTACTACACAAAAACTGTGTGTGTGTGTGTGTGCGCGGGCGGGCACGTGCGCGCGTGTATTGTAACCTAAACGTAAGTCAACAAAGGTCTTGAAAAACATTTAAGATGATAAGCAAGAACGGGCCTTGAAAACCTGTGGAGGAGCAGCACTGATCAGACTGCAGCCACACTGTGTGCAAATGACCAATTTTTTTATGGAACACCTTCTGATACAGGCCTTGTGTCCTCAAACTAACTCTCAGTCTCTAAGTGATAGTCATTCAAACACATTGCTGCCACGTAGGGAACAAAGTTTAACAACGAGAAAAGACACACAGGTAACTTCTGAAGGAGAGCAGGCTAAAAGAAACGACCCTGAAGGTTCTCCTAGGGGCCAGCACGGATTTACTACACCTCCACAGTGACCAGTCTGCAGTGTTCTCTGCAGCTGGCCAAACACAGAATTCTAAAAAGGGTCTGTTTAACACTCAAAGACTCTAAGAAATTTCATTCATAGGAGCGCTCCACCACATAAAAGTGTCCAATTATTAGGGACAAATTCTAAAAAGAAATTTTATAATCGTAGTTTTTTTAATACATGCTTGTGATTCTAAAGTAATATAGTAATATAATACTTAGCTCTTACAGTGAAATGTCAACATGAGGATGCAGGAAGATCATTTAACAGAATCATCTAACATTGGTATAATATTTTTCACAATTTTGGTTGACGACAGAGAACTGAACAACAAAACATTTTTAAGTATATTGGTAAACATTCCATTCATCCATTAAACAGGTAAACTTTACAGTTATGCTAACACTGAAAAGAAAATAAATACATAACTCATAAATATCCTAAGATTAACCTGCAATCACTTTGAAAAGATAAAATAAATGCATGACTCAAATACTCCTGAGAATAACTTGCAAACAATCACTTTTTGTAGAATAATCACATTTTATTTCTGTAGAAAGGTATTGGTATTATCTATGGGCCCCCCAACCCCAGAAAAGTGATTAATAACCAAGAGGTTTGGATAAAACTCTTTAAAAGAGTACCATTTGGCCTTTTAAAATCTGTAGTTTAATCACAGATATTTAAACCAAAAACAAAATAGAAGTGAAACAAAATATTTATCAAGGCATCCAAAATCACTCATTAATTATGGCTTTGCAATTCTCTGAAATGGATATTGCCACTGGAGCTCTGAGGCTACTGCAGAGGAGATTTTAAAATCGATGAACTCATATTTGTCCACAAGAGGGCAAAAAGACATTCTTTCATAATTTAAAACCACTTATTCCAATATTAACATTCAGATTTATATTAAGTCCTCTAGTTCAAAAGGTGGCTATAACCCTAAATTAATCACTTCCGTAGTTTAACAAACACAGGCAAGAAAATGCAGCCCAATGGTAAAAGACAGAAGCATAATAAGATATACGACCTTTTTCATATTCACCTAAAAGAATATAAAATGAAGAGGATACAGAAGTCTTCCATGGTAACATCCATTTTTAAAAACTGCCCATTTCTACTACAAAGGAGACCTAAGTAAGATGAATATGATACTAAATATTTTCTTCCAGAATCATAATAAATTCATGATGAGTTTATTATCTGCCTTTGAGCAGAAATATTACTTCTATATGCTAAGTATTAATTAAATTACTTCATAAATACCTGAGGGTTTTCAAGTATCCTTTTCACTCCCTTAATTAAATTACCAAGGTACTTGGCACGTTCAGGACTGCTGAATAAGGACCTTCTTGTAGAAGCAAACTGAACTAAACATGAAAGTGCCTAAAAACAAAAACAAAAAAATTCATTGCAATTTAAAAAGTTGCTGCGGCCATATGAACTAATGCTAGCATTTAATTTAAAATGCATTTAATTTTAAGATAAAAAACCATTGTACAATATAAAATAAAGGTTGATCATCATCATACCACCACCCACAACCTCTCCACCCCACTACAAAAGTTCCTATTTGCATGCAGTCTCCACTAACATTTTTTCATACATCAAATTTGCCAGAGCAGGGCCTGGCCATGCCTATGTTCAGACAATTCCCAGCTGCTCCTGATGCTCCAGCTGCTGTGAGGCAGTGGGCCAGAGGTGCTACCAAGGAGGAAGCACGACTTTATGGAACAATGTGTTCCATAAAGATAGAACAATGTGTTCCATAGAGATATACACTAAAGTTATTCCAGGTGATTCCTACAAAGAGGAAGAAAATCCCACAACTTGCCTTAATCCGGAATATCCCAAAGGCATTTAGTCACGACATATCTCACCCGTGCTTGAGTATCTGAGACTGAGAGCGGCGGCAGGAAGTCACCCTAACAGTGCCTACTCAAGTCTGTTTTACTGTAAGTGAGGCCCAGAACTGCATGTGTTTTCCTTTGGCTCACATGTCTGTTTGCCCACATTTTTTTTTAACCATTAAGCCCCATATTTTCAATTCTGTGGATGAAATTGACATGAAGCACAAAAATGGGTTGGGAAGCATAATCTAGAGCTTAACTGAAATTAGCAGTCAACACTTCCATGTTTCAATCTGGAAATTTCCTATTGTCATCTGGCTCTCTTGGCAAGGGTGAGAACAGGCATAAGAATCAGAATATTGCCTTTTTAGACATCCTCATCTGCCACATCCCCTATGATTAAAAGCTGAAAACAAAATAAAACCCAGGCAAAAACCTCCTCCTCAGGAACTCTGACAAGTACACTTAGGAATCACTCGTGTATTAAAAGCAAAACACCCAGGGTTTGGGGGCCCAAACCCACTTTTTTTGGTGCTAGAGGTTTAACCTACAGATACTGAACCACATCCCCAGCCGCCCCACCGCCTTTTTTTTTTTTTTTTTTAAATTCTGAGACAGCATCATGCTAAGTTGCTGAGACTGGCTTCGAACTTGTAATCCTACTGCCTCAGCCTCCCAAACCATTGGGATTAGACGTGTGCCACCATACCCAGTGAGAAGTGGTTGTTTGGTTTATCTTTTGTTTTTTGTTTTTTTGAAGAGAGAGCGAGAGAGAAAGAGAGAATCAATTTTACTTAGTTTTTCGTCTGGTTTTCGTTGCTCTAACACCTAGTCGTGTATGTGGAGCTGGGGTTTGAACCCGGATCCTTGTGCATGCCAGGCGCCACTGCTCCAGCCCCAGACATGAGTGGATTCTGATGTCAGTGTCAGTGTGGACTTCACTGCCCTGGGTGACTTCACGTAGCCATTCTGGGTGTGCTGTGCTTTTCCAGTCTCCTGAGCGAGGACAGCATTACAAACCCTGCAGGACCACCGTGAGGGCCAGGCGAGCCAAACACCCATCACAGCACACCGATAACCCTCAGCTACCAGCTCAGAAAACAGAAGACATCTGCCTTTTTTTAATCACCAGTACCTTAATTATGTTTATCCTTAGAACATAATGACATAAAACCCACTACAAACACGCCTGCTCTGATGGAGAGGCAGATGGCACCACCTGGAAACGCTGAAATCCAGTTGACAGACACCAGCTCAACTCCAGCTTCAAGGACAGAGCTGTTGTTTTAAAGGGTGGCTCTGAATCCAGTGCGACCTTCTCAGTGCCAGCATATGGAAACAAACACACCACTGAGAGTCCTTTACATCAGGAAATGGCAATATTAGCATTCTTCGACTTTATTTCTAGAAGCCTGGATACTACACTTACAATTACTTTTTAACCTTAACAGATCCTTATAGACTCAGCACAGAGGGAACCCATCGTCGATTCTCAAAGTCCTATATGACAACAGAGTTTCAAGAGTTTTGGAACTTGAAATAGCATTTGATTCAAAAACTCAAACCAATGACAGGAGCCCAGAGCAAACAGCAAGTAAGCAGATCCCCTTTGTTCTTCAGAGACCCCTGGTGGAGGCTGCGTTAGGAATGTGCTAGGCGAGGGAGTGTCAGCGATGGTGAGGTGGCTGACGGTGGTCCTCAGCCCCAGGGGAACTGACTAGTGAGGAAGACAGATTTAGAAGTTGGGGTGCTGTTCTGGCTCTGGTAGGAGCAAAAGTAACAATTACTGGTTCCGGCTCAACCACAAAATGTAATAAACTATTGATAAAATAAATAAAATGCAACAAACAGCTTAAGCAACACGCAGCTGGGAAGTGCCAGAACTGTTGTGAGGAGCTGAGCCACCCCCTAGCGAGCAGGATGTTCTGTGACAGATGCCCCCCACCCCTGACTTCCAGCAGATGGGAATCACAGGGACTTTTCAATCAAGTAAGGATGAACGGCTTTTACTTACTAACTGAGACAGCAGTGGTGGAAGCGAATGATACAAATTGAAGAAAAGATCCAATGTTTCTGGTTCCAGGAAAACTGGAAAAAAAAAATTTGTTTTCTGATACCATTACTTTCAATCCAATGATTTCAACAAATAAGACACTATCTTACAAACTGAGGACTCCACAACCTCTACAAGCGGTCGCTCTTTGCAGGTGAACTATTTTAAATTCCTGGATATTCTCCTCAGAGAGGTGCAATAACACAGAGAATAAGTTACTTCGCTAAGACAATCTGGCATTCACAGTTTTAAACAGGGCACTCTCAACAACTTTCATCTTTATTAAAGTAATATAAACATTGTTTAAAAATTCAAAAACTATCAACAAGCAGCTTTAAAATGCCTATGATAAAAAGGCTATATCCTAGCCCATTCAACATGTTTACCTATATTTACAAATAATTTTCTATACTACTTATTTTATTAGCTTTCTTGCTGCTGTGAGACTTGACAAAAACAATTTTAGGAGGAAAAGTTAATTTGGGGGCTCACAGTATTAGAGGTCTTGGTCCACAGAAATTTGGCTCCATTCCCCAGGGCTCAAGGTGAGGCTGAACATCATGGTGGAAGAGTGGAGTGGAGGGAAGCAGCTCACATGACAGCTAGGGAGCAGATAAGACTCCTCCACGCTAGATACAAAATATGTCCCCAAAGAGCCACCTCCTCCACACACCCTAGCAGCCTTCAGGTACCAGTCCACCCCATCAGGGCACTGGCTCACTGATCAGGTCAAGGCCCTTGCAACCCAAGCGCTTCATGTCAGCATTCCTGGCCCGTCACTCATGAGCTTTTGGGGGACACCGCACATTAAACCATCACACTACCATTACTACTTCTGTTGCTGTTCCGCTTCAGACAGCAGCTTGAGTCTTCTTTGAGCGCATGAGGCTGCCGCTGCCCAAGCCTGCCCTGCCACTCCACCTCCACCTCTCCACAATCCATCCTCTCCTCCCACCATCAACACGATACGTGAGTCAATCAATTCCGAAGTGTCTGCGTTTATTATGACCATGCAAAGAATGCAGAGAACACTAAGTGTTCAGCCAAGTACACCGCACCTTTACAATTCACTCCACACTTCATCACAGCATCTTTTCTGTGCTTGCTGTCTGTCAGTAAAATCATAAATGCTCTCCCTTTCAGGATGCTCCTCACGATCTTTTCCACGTGACCAAGAGTACCCAACAGCCTCCCTTCCATTCTCCCACCCTCCCTCTCAGAGGCTTCACCGGAAACTCTGCCTCCTTTCTGCGTCCGGTCGCTGCCATCCCCGGTGGAAGCACCCTGTTCCTGCATCCCCTTCTTTCGCTCTCTGTGCTTGAACTTCAAGGAGCTCCATGAGATCAAGTACAGAGGGTTCAATTTGCAGAGGGCTTGCCAGTTTGAAGAGGCCTTTATTCTGTTATACTTGCTTATTTCCTTCCAGTTTGATAAGTTTTCCCTCTCCTGTTCTCAGCCTTCCAGTCTCCCACATGGCTGTGGAGAAGCCCACTATCCTCCTCCATCCCAATCCCTTGTAGGTGACTGGTGTTTTTCTTTCTTGTACATTTTGGGGTTTTCCCTTTATGAAGTGACATGATTGTGAAGCTTAGCGCGTGTCCTTCTCGTTCATGATGCTGGGTACTTGGTCAGACGGTTCAACCCAAAACTTCGTGTCTCACAGTGCTAAGAAACTTGTTTTGGAAATTTCCCTCTGTTTTCTCTGTCCCGTCTCTCTGATCTTCCTAACCACTGAATGCCAAACCTCCTAGTTTTCTCTTCTAGTTTTTTACATATTTTTTCTCCTATCAAACATCTAGGTTTTTGTTCTACTTTCTAATTAACTTTCTCTTCCAATTCTTCTACTAAATGCTTCCTTTTGTCTTCTCTCTAGGAAGAGTAATTCTACCTTTTAGGAGTCAACGTCCACTCTTTGCCTTGTCTGTTTCAATTAATCCTCTCACCTCTTTCAAGAATTAAACTTTGAGACGATGACAGATTCGCACCGTGGTGCGCAGCAGTGCGGACTGGCCTCGCGTTTCACTCAGTTCCTCACAGCCCCACACACACTCCCCTTGGCACAATTCACCAGTCTGGCTCGGCCCTGCAGCGTCACAGTGGCTGAGTGCACATGCATGTCTGAGCCTGTGCGTCTTTTTCACTATATGTGCTGGGTCATAAATTCGTCACCACAGTCAAGACACACAAATCAGGTCCCTTTTTTCTGTTTTAGTCTCTGATTTCATAGTAGAAGTTCTCACAAAATCTACAGTTTTGTTCTGACTTGGATCTAGAATGTTCCCCAAAAGGCTTATGTACTTAAAGGTTTGGTCCCCAAGCAGCAATGTCCAGAGGTGAGAATTTTAGGGAATGACTGGATCAGGAGGGTTCTAACCCCATGACTGGATTAATCCGTCTGATGATTACTGGGAGGCAGGAGCTGGTTACAGGAAGCATGTCACCGGGGACATGCCCTAGAAGGGTGTGCCTTGCCCCTGTTCCCGTCCTCCTTCTGTGTGTGTGTACACCTGTCTCTCTTTCTCTGCCCCCCTTCTCAGCTGCACCATGTCCTTCTGCCATGTTGTTTTTGCCCTGCAGCCACCTGACCATGAACTGAAACCCCCCAAATTGGGAGCCAAAGTAAACCCTTCCTCCAAGTTGTTTATTTCAGGGGCTTTAGTCAGAGTGACAGAAAGCTGACTAACACAGTGTTCCTCTACTAAATAAGGTATCCCTGATTCTGAAGCCTCTGTAGTTTAATTTTTCAGGAAAAAGCTCCAGTCTTGTGAAGCAGGAGGGTAGTGCAGATAAGGAAGCAAGAGGAATATGTAGTCACCTGGCCGCATAGGTGGGACAGAAGAGCTGCTCAGAATGGTCTTTCAACCAAGGTCTCGTGGCCACATTCCCCACCTGACTTCAGGGCTACCCTAGTGCCATCTTTTTCTCTGGGATACAGGGGTGTGGAGAATCCTCTCCTTTTTCTTGGTATCCCTCCTATAAGAAAGTAAGTTGCAACTCCGCTCTGCTAAGTCACTTACTCTAATTCGTTACTCTGGAAAATATGCTGTTGTTTCTTGCCTACTGTTAGATCCTTTCCTACTCTGTTCACGTGACAGTTTCCAAACAGAACTCTTGATTCTTCCTCCCAAACCTGCTTTCCATCTAGCCCTAGAGCTGTCTCTTCTCTTTTTCCAAAATCAAAACACGGCAGTTACTGTGATACAACTCAGAGAGCATTTTGATATTGTTAGCAGCAGCTACTCTGGGCTGCAAAGCTCTCTGCTGACTGCGTGCCACGCAACAGAACTGCACCCGGCCAACAAGACCACTTCCTCCTGCACCACTGTGTCACTCCCTGCCCGTGCTGCGCTTCCACCTTACTTGTTCTCCAGGTTGTCGGGATCTGCACGGTGCAGAGGTCGTCCGCAGACTCATCTGCTGAACTACCAATGAAGTCAAAGTTGAGGCAGTTGAGGACCAGCTTCAAGACCTGCATCACCAGATTCTGCTGAAACTGATCTTGAAGATTTAAAGGTTTTCCCAACACCTGAAAAGAAGTTCAAAATAAAATAAAACACCATCAATAAATTTTAATTTTATGAATTTAAATAATTCTTCAATGCCAAATAAAAATTATTTTAAAAAAGGGTTTACGAAGTTATATCACTCCAAATATCAGGGGAAAAAATAAAATCACTATCTGCAAATTTCTACAGTAATAGACTATGTTAAAAGTTAATTTTATAAAATGAGAATAAAAACCTTAGACCTAACTGTATACTACAGGTCAAGTTCTGAAGTTACAAGGTCAGCATTAGGACATACATTCTACATAGCATGGCTGCATAAATGTATATACAAGTATTAACTCGAAGGTGGCTCTGAACAAGCCAAAGATTACGCTTCCTTCAAGGAGCACTGTGCTAACTTCACACACAACAGAAGCACACTGGGTTAACAGGGCTGTCAGAACTGTCGAGTGTGGGAGGACACTCACCAGCTTCCAGAGAGCAATCCTAACATACACCAAAACCATGTGCATGGTTTCTCATCACGGTGACCTGTGCCAGAGCTGAATAAAAAATCTCTCCGTGAATGCAGGACACCAACGGTGGGTGTCCTTCCAAGTAAGGAAGTTTAGTGACACCCAGCCATGGACAAGCTGAGAGTACAGGAAATCTCAAATAAAAATTTTCCAGCAACTCAACCGGTGAGCTGGGGATTCGCCCCAGAGCAGAGAAAACTGCGCTCACAAATAAAGAAACTCAGCAGTGACTGCTGATGGCAGAAGGAGGCAGGCAGCCTCAGTGGAGACTGGGGGCAGGGGTCTAGTGCCCAAGGGAGGCGGCAGTGGCAGGAACCAAGAGACAGCTTTAATACATGCAAATTAGAGTCCCCTGAATCTGGTCGTGTGAAGAAACAGGCAGCGACCACCATTCTGAACCCCCCAGGAGGGCAGTACAGGAAACCACTTTGAGAAAGTGAACCTAGAACCACCAGATCCAGATTGGAATAGTAAGGTCAGACCCGAGGAGTGGCTCCAGGTCCCCAGTGTTTTGGCTGTCTCCCTGGGGTCTGTGTGGGCCTGGTGGACCCTCCCTACTGGTCCAGCAACTCACATTTCAAAGCTCCCCATCCACCCCGTTACACAGATTTGCAGGTGGAGCCTGGGACGGGGATTTTGCTCAATGGGACCTAAACAGCCTGGGGAGATTGGCCTGCTGGTCCAGCAAATACTTCCTGAACCTCTCGGGCCAGGCAGAGCACCAGCCTCAGCAACCAGTGAACAGAAGAGGTTGTCTGGCTCCAGTTCTTTCCTCTACTTTCAGACCCTGAGTTCCATAACAGAAGTGGTCCCATAGATCCTGGGTGTTCCCAGTGGGACTGGGCTTCCACGCCCCTTAGTGGTTGCATTTGAGACCTCCACAAACACTGGTCTAGCTGGGCTGGTGTCTCCTTCATATCTGCCTCCCCTTGCTGGGGATGTGACTGCCCCATCTCTTGGAGCAAGTGGGGACCTCAAGACACCCAAGAGCGCAGCGATAACAGTCTGTGGTGAGCTCAGTTCAGGCTGGCACTCTCCTTGGAGCAGCAAGAGTCCCTGACAGCTGCACCAGAGCCACAAGACTCCCGGTGGCTCCTGAGTCCCTAGCTAAAGTGGGACAAGAGTTTGGGCAGGCAGTAAACTGTACAAGAATGCAACTTAAGTGGCGTTGAAATCTGTTCTCACAGGAAGCAGGGAGGGTGAATGCTTACAACCTCTCCCCAGGAGAAAATTACTGGGAGCCCTCATGGGAATCTCACTATCAGCTGAGCTCACCAAAATCCATTCCCTCCAACAAACTCAACGAGGAAATGACTCCACCCGGAAGTCAGTCATGAATACACACCCCACTGTACATTTGTTTACACTTAGCTGTATCTCCAGCCCTTTTCATTTTTTTATTTATTTTTATTAGCGTATTGTAGTTTTACGTTTGGATTGGTTGTTACATATTCCTAGATGCACACAATTCAGCAATACAATGTGTCCAGTATCCCCACACACACACCTCTACCTCCCTCCTCCCGTCCCCTGATCCCTTGCCTTTCTTCTGGGTTCTATATTGTTCCTAAAAAAACTCAGATACAGTGACATAATTCTTATGCCTATGAAAAACATTTCATATATATATGGCTATAGTATATACAGTGACATTTATAACTGCTTGGAATGTACCTTGCTTTATCTTAGTTCCAACATTTCTCCTTCTCCTCCCTTCCTATCATCCCTTGTTATGCTTCAAAACATTTGACACTGGGATTAAACATTCACGTTTTTGTACAGGTGTGCGGCACAGCGTGTTCAGATATCTTATGAAGTATCCTGCAACTGTATCATTTTGCATTTTTGTTCTTTGGATCTAATACCTGAGTTTGTTTACTTTACTCCTGAGCCTGGGTTTAGGTCCAGCCTCCACAAATGAGGGATACCATTCAGCCCTTGACCCTCTGTGTTTAATTAACTTTGCTCAGCATGATTTCTTCCAATGCCATCCATTTACCTTCAATAGATGCAATAGCATTGTTTCTAATAGCTGAGTAAAAATCCATTGTATATATACACCAGAGCTTTTAGATCCATTCATCCAGTGCGGGGCATCTGGATTGGTTCCATAATTTAGCAATTGTAAAGTGAGCTGCTATGAACATAGATATTGCTGTGTCGCTATAACGTACTGATTCTAAATCCTCTGGGAAAATACCCAGAAGAGGGACAGCCGGATCATATGGTGGATCCAACCCTAATTTTTTGACGTCTCCACACTGTTTTCCAGAGCAGCCGGACCAGTCTGCAATTCCACCAACAGTGTGCTAGTGCTCCTATCTCCCCACAACCCCTCCAGCATCTGTTATTATTCATCTTCTTCATCTTCACAGCCAGTCTAACTGGAGTGAGGTGAAATCTTCATGTAGTTTTGATTTGCATTTCTCTGATTGCCAGTGATTTAGAACACTTTCTCACGTATTTACTGGCTTGCTCAATGTCCTCTGTTGAGAAGTTTCTGTTTAGCTCTCTGGCCCATTTATTGAGTGGATTGTTTGTGTTTTTGTTATTGAGTTTTTTGAGTTCTGTATAAATTCTGGATATTTGTTCCCTGTCAAGAGGGATCACAGGCCATGATTCTCTCCCATTCTGTAGGCTGTCTCTTGACTGTTTTGACTATTTCCTTGGCTGTACAGAAACTTTTTAGTTTAATGGCATCCCACTCATTGATTTTAGACTGTAATTCTTTCACTTTAGGATCCCTGTTTAGGAAGTCTTTACCAACTTCCAAATGCTGGAATGTTGGTCATAATTTTTCTTCTAGCAGATGCATGGTATCTGGCTTACTTCCTAATTCCTTGATCCAATTAGAATTGATTTTTGTGCATGGTGAGAGAGAGGATCTAATTTCAATTTTATGCAAGTGGCTGTCCAGTTTGTCCAGCTTGTCCAGCACAATTTGTTGAATAGACTGTCTCTCCTCGTTATATTTTGACCCTCTTTGTCAAAGATAAGTTGTTTCAAGATTTGTGGGTTTGTCTCACAGTCTTATATTCTATTCCATTGGTCTTCATTTCCCATTCTGATACCAATACCATGCTGTTTTTAATACTTACAGCTCTATAGTATAATTTTAGATCTGGTATTGCAAAACCACCTATTTATCTTTCTTGCTTAGTAATGTTTTGGCTATTCTGCATTTATTATTGTTCCAAATGAATTTGAAGATTGCTTTTTCTATATCTACAAAGAATGACAATGGAATCTTGATGGGGACAGCACTCAATCTGTACAGTGCCCACTGTACATTCTGACCTCAGCGGTAATAATTCTTAACCTTCCCAACTCCTTTTTTGTTGTTGTTGGTTTTCGTGTTCTTGGAATTGGTGTTCCTGTACATTTTTGTTGTTGTTGTTTGTGTGCTTGTCTTTTACTGTCACTGTGATCTGTGGTATTTGTCTGCTGTGTCCATATTGCTGGGGTTTGACCTGTGGCTGTCTGCAATATTGCAAACCAGTCCTCATTCTCTTTGGGCTGAAAAGACCCCCAGTCTCTACTACTCCCTTCTTCCCTTTATGTTGTCAATTCCTAAACTGTATTCTGATCTCTCTTATCCTCCCTCAAAGTCCTTACCCCACTCTCATCCCATTTCTATCTTTGCTTTATTTCTAGCAGAATAGTCTACATCATCTCTACTACCTTGCAGCTCTATCTTTAATTCACAAGTTCCACATTACCTTCCTACCTCATTCCCTGTGCTCTCTAGACTTTGTTTCCTCACCTACACAGATCCTGGTAAACCGAAGTGAACACCATACTTGAAAATGGGTGTTTGCTTGCTAACCAAGCATAGTGTGAGAACTCTCATCGAAGAAAACTGCTAATCCGATTGCTCCTATAGATGCTAATCAACACTGTAACAGCCACAGTTGACATTGTCTGTTGTATGCATTGGCTGCACTTACTGACTTCTACTCTCTATCCCCTGAGGTACTGGAAAACCTAAAGGTCCACAAAAATACACAGATTGGGGTGCCAGCCATTGAACTATGCTACCCAAACTGAAGCCCAGTCCAACTAAGCAAAGAGATAAAAATCTCCAATACTATCAACAAAAGCCCCCAATAGAATTATTCAGAGACGGACCTCAAGAGACACTCTCTGTAACTGAATATGAGGAAAAAGGGAAACAATCCTCCACCTCAATCCCACACCTCTCCATCCAAGGAGTCCATGGTTGGGGTTCTAGATGAAAACCTAGAAAAACGTATCAACAATATGACTGTTCAATCAAAAAATTAAAAGAAGAGAAAGAGATAAGACAGCAATTTCAGGAGATAAGAGACCACATCTATAAAGAGCTTGACATTCTGAAAAGAGATGTAGCAGAGCTTTTAGAATTGAAAAATACTGTCAACCAAATCAAAAGCTCATTGCAAGATACTAAGACAAGAGTAAACTCAATAGAAAATAGAATCTCAGCTCTCGAAGAACGAACAACAGACAACGAAGACAGGCTAAGCGACACTGAGTTCAAGGAGGACAGACAAGAAAAGAAGGTTATTGAGCATGATCAGAACTTCCAAGTAGTTTTTGATGAGATGAGAAGAATTAACCTGAGAGAATTGGTATTGAAGAAAACACTGAACAACAAATAAGGGGCATTAAGAATCTTCTAAGTGAAATTGCCAAGGAAAAATTTCCCCATTATCAGAACTGATCCAGAAAATCAAATTAAAGATGCCTATAGGAGACCAAATGGACCTAACCAAATGAGAAATTCACCAAGACACATCATCTTTAAAATGAATAACAGAGAAATCAGGGAGAGAATCCTAAAATCAGCATTCAGATGCAGAGCAATTAGGATCACGGTGGATTTCTCAGATCAGACAATAAAGGCTAGGAGAACATGGAAAGATATTTTTCAAATATTGAAAGAAAACAATTTTCAGCCAAAGATACTATACCTTGCAAAACTCAGCTTTAAATGTGATGGGGAAATTAAGCACTTCCATGATAAATTCAAGATAGCAAGGTACATGAACACAATGTCTGCTCTACAGAAAATTCTCAAGGACATACTTCATTCAGAAGAACACACAAACAACTTCCAAAACCCATAAACAGAAGAAAGTCAATAACCACACAACACACTAAAAGATATCCAAGACGGCACAAAATACAGCAATAGTCACAACATCAGGGACCCAGAATCCCATATCTATTCGAACTCTGAATGTGAATGGACTCAATGCCCTAATCAAAAGACACAGAGTGGCTTACTGGATCAAAAAACAAAATCCAACATATGCTACCTACACTCCTGTACCTCACAACCAAAAATACACAGACTGAAGGTGAAAGTTTGGCAAAATGTCTACCAGGCTTGTGGCACGAAAGCTGGTGTTGTGATCCTTATATCCAACAAAGTTAATTTTGACCAAAAACTAGTCAGAAAGGACAAAGAAGGTCACTATATCACAGTAAAAGGAACAATTAATCCAGAAGACATAACGATAGTTAACATTTATGCCTCCAATTACAATCCTCCCAAATAAATGGAAAAAGTACTCAAGGACATTAAACCTCCCATCGATCTCAACACAATATACTGGGGAACTTTTATACATTATTATCAACAACAGAAAGATCATCAAAGCAAACAATCAACACAGATATCTCTAACCTAAACAATTCTAAAAATCAATTGGACTTAACAGAAATTTACAGAATATTCCATCCCAAATCATCTGAGTTTACCTTCTTCTCAGCAGCTCATGGATCCTTCTCCAAAATAGACCACATCCTAGTCCACAAAGCTAACCTTAACAAATATAAAAAACTTGATATAGACCCATGTATCCTGTCAGACCACAATGCTATGATCTTAGCAATTAACATTTATGCCCTCAATTACAACCCTCCCAAATAAATGGAAAAAGTACTCAAGGACATTAAACCTCTCAACGATCTCACCACAATAATACTGGGAAAAAACAACAGAAACTACTCAAATACTTGGAAACTGAATAATACAAAATACCCTCTTAAACAAAGAATGGATAAAAGAGGTAATGAGAACAGATATCAAGAAATTCTTGGAAACAAATGAGGATGAAACAACCTTTCAAAATCTGTGCCTTAGCATGAACGCATTCTTAAGAGGTAAATTTTTAGCACTGAGTACCTTTATCAAAAATCAGGAAAGAGCCCAAATAAATAGACTTATGTTCCAACTGAAATCCCTACAAAAAGAGGAACAATCTAATCCCAAACATAATAGAAGACAGGAAATAACTAAGATCAGAGCTGCGATCAATGAAATTGAGAACAAAACAAAACAATACAAAGACTTGATTCTTTGAAAAATAAATAAAATCGACAGACCCCTTGCCAACCTCACCAAAAGAAGAATGAAGTAAAGCAAAGTACAAAATCAAAGACAAAAATGGAGACATCACCACTGCCTCAACCAAAACCCAGATTATCAGAACTTATTTTGAAATGATATACTCTTCCAAGTTTGATAATCTGGAAGAAATGGACAAATATCATGCCATATACAACATTTCCAAATTAACATAGGAGGACATTGAAATTCTAAACCAACTAATCTCAGATACCAAAATCAAAACAGCAATCAAAGGCCTTCCAAAAAAGAAAAGCCCAGGACCTGATGGATTCATGGCAGAATTCTACCAGACCTTTACAGAAGAATTAACACCAATCTTCTACAAGCTTTTCTATGAAATTGAAAGGATTGGAACCCTCCCAAATACTTTTATGAAGCAAATATAACCCTGATATCAAAACCCAACAAAGATACATCAAGAAAAGAAAACTACAGACCAATTTCCCTGATGAACACAGAAGCAAAAATCCTTAATAAACTTCTAGCTACTCAGATCCAAAAATACATCAAAAAGATAATACATCATGATCAAGTGGGCTTCATTCTAAGAATGCAGGGTTGGTTCAATATATGCAAATCAATAAATGCAATTCACCACTTAAACAATTAAAAATAAAAATAATATAATCACCTCAATTGACACAGAAAAGAAAAGACCTTTAATAAAATTCATCACCCATTTATACTCAAAACTCTGGAGAAGATAGGGATCAAAGGAAGATACTTTAATTTTGCAAGAGCCATTTATGACAAACCCATAGCCAACATTATGCTTAATGGAGAAAGACTGAAAGCATTCCCACTGAGTTCAGGAACAAGACAAGGATGTCCACTTACACTACTCTTATTCAATATAGTCCTTGAAACCCTACTCAGAGCTATCAGACGAGAGAAGGAAATCAAAGGAATTCGAATAGGAAAAGAGGAAGTCAAGATGTCTCTATTTGCTGATGACATGATCCTATACCTAGAAGACCCAATAAGCTCAACCAGAAGACTTCTAGAGCTTATAAACGATTTCAGTAAAGTGGCTGACTATAAGATCAACACTCATAAATCATTAGCTTTCAAATACTCCAGCAAAAATTCCCCTGAAGAAGAAATCATGAATTCAGTCCCATTCACAATTTCCTGAAAAAGATTAAAATGCGTAGGCATCAATCTAACAAAGGATATAAAGGACCTCTACAACGAAAACTATCGAACATTAAAAAAAGAAATTGCAGGGGGCTGGAGTGGTAGCTTGGTGGTTACAGTGCTTGCCCGGCATTCACGAGAACATGGGTTCAAACCCCAGAACCCACATACACAACTAAGAGTCAGAGCTACGAAAGCCATGTGAAAAACTAAATAAAAATTGATTCTCTTTGTCTCTCTCTCTCTCTCACTGTCCTCTCTTTAAAAAAAAAAAAAAAGAAAAGAAATTGCAGAAAACCTGAGAAGATGGAAAAACAGTCCATGTTCTTGGTTAAGCAGAATCAATATAATCAATATGGCCTTTCTACCGAAAGCCCTATATACATTCAATGCAATCCCCATCAAGATACCAATGACATTCTTCACAGATATAGAAAAGTCAATTCTCAAATTCCTGTGGAATAACAGAAGACCCAGAGTAGCCAAAACATTACTACACAAGAAAGAGGAAAGAGGAGGTCCTGAAATTATACTATAGGACTACAGTAATAAAAACAGCATGGTACTGGTATCAAAACGAAAATGAAGACCAAGGGAACAGAATAAAAGATAAGATACCAAGACAAACCCTCAAATCTTTAAGCATCTAATATATGACAAAGGGGGCAAAAGCACAGTGCAGAAGAAGGACAGCCTGTTCAACAAATGGTGCTAGATAAACTAGACAGCAATATGCAGACAAATGAAATTGGATCCTTACCTCTCACCCTGCACAAGAATCAAATCAAAATGGTTCAAAGATCTAGAAATTAATCGACCAACTATACAATTGCTTGAAGAAAAAATAGAATCAACACTCCACGACAGGTGTCAGCACTGCCTTCCTTAACAAGACTCCCATAGTGCAATAATTAAAGCCAAGAATAAATTAGCGGGATGCCATTAAACTAAAAAGCTTCTGCATAGCTAAAGAATTAGTCAAGAGCATCAAGAAAGAACCTACAGAATGGGAGAAAATCTTTGCCTGCTGCACCTCAGACAGAGGGCTAATACCCAGAATATATAAAGAACTCAAAAAACTGAACACCAAAACTACAATTATCCAATCAATAAATGGACTAGGGAGCCAAATAGAAATTTCTCAACAGAGGAAATACAAGAAGCCCATAAATATATGAGAAAATGTTCTACATCACCAGCTATCAGAGAAATACAAATCAAAATTTCACTGAGATTCCATCTCACTCCTGTCAGACTGGCAAAAATGAAGAATATGAACAATGACAGATGCTGGAGGGGCTATGGGAAGAGAGGAACACTATGACACTGTTGGTGGGACTGCAAACTCATACAGCCACTCTGGAAAGCAGTGTGGAGACTACTCAAAAAACTAGGGATGGAACTACCTTAAGACCTAGCTGTCCTACTCCTGGGTATTTTCCCAGAAGAGCTAAAATCAGCATACTACAGAGACACAACTACATCAATGTTTATAGCAGCTCAAGTTAATATAGCTAAACTATGGAACCAACCCAGATGCTCCTCACTGGATGAGTAGATTAAAAAACTTTGGTACATATATACAATGGAATTTACTCTGCTATTAGAATGATATAGCTTTTGTAGATAAATGGATAGAAATAGAAAAAAAGTATGCTGAGTGAACTATTCCAAACTCAGAGACTCAAGGGTTGAAATGTTTTCCTCTCATACGTGGAAGCTAGAATACAATCGGAAACAGACTGAAAGTTGGCTAAGCTAATAATAACCTCAACATGGGTGAATTTTTACATGAGCAGGGGGAACCATACCTATGATGCTGGGGGATGAAGGGATGGAGGGGCAAGAGGATGGGACTGGGGGGGATATCAAGGCAGC
>PVKS010018349.1:0-28245 GCA_004027875.1 Aplodontia rufa
GAAAGGAAAGCAAACACATTTTTAAAAGAAAAACCATGACATTAATATGAATACTTGAGTGACTTTCAAAGAATAAAGAAAAAATTTACAAACAAGTTTATGAATATACATTTTTTAAAAGAGAATTGATTTTACTTAGTTTTTGCATTTGACTTCTGTTGCTCCGATACTTTGTTGTGTACGTGGTGCTAGAGTTCATGCGTCTTCACACATGCCAGGCAAGGGCTGTAACCACTGAGCAACCGCTCCAGCCCCATGAATATACGTTCTTTAAAAGGAGAACAAACAACTATTATATGTTTATTTCAATAGATTCTGTGAAGAAATTCAAAAACTTTTAAAGTATGTTCTTCATCCAGATAACTAAATAAAATATAAATAAACATTAATTAGCAGCACATACAATGATAACAAAATGAATAATTGTGATGCTGGCAATTCACACTTATAAAATGCTTACTATTATGACTGACACTCTTTTAACAATTGTTCACAAGCCTACAAAGTGAGTCCTGTTATTTTCCCTATTTTACATATAACAAAACTGTGGCACAGGGAGATATCTTTAAAATGGAAAAGTATGACGTTCTTTTTAATAATGTTGATGATACGTGACAATGTGAAAAAATAGCCAAACCATAGTGCTAGTGAAAAAACAAGGTACAGAGCAATATATAGAAAAGGGTATTTATAATTTACACAGATATGCATACACAATAAAATTTCTTTAAGGTTATGCAAGAGGCTTAAATTGTTTCTTGGGAGTTCCACTGAGGCTTGAAGTGACACAAGGAATGGGGAAAGACATTGTTTTTAAGTATCTTTATTTCTGTGATTTTAAGAGCATATTATTATATTACTTTTTAAATTAAAAAAAAACAGTTTGTGTTTAAATGAGTTGACCAGATGCAAGGTCAGGGTTCAGGCTGTGAGCCAAGTGTAAAGAAGTAGCAAAGATGTTTCTGGAAAACTCTAAAATAAAGGATATTCAAGAAGAACTTAGAAAGCAAAGAATTGGAGAAAGATGCTAAGAGTAACTTTCTAAGCTCACTAGCATTTGAGTCATTACTACAGCTATGATAGTCCCACAACCCTTATGACTGTGCTTAAAAGAGAAATGACAATGCTTTATTTGAATTCCAGTAGAAAAATATTAAACTTTTATGACAAAGATATTTTAATGTAGGAAAAAACTTGCTCCTTAGGGATTAAAAATCTAATGAAATTTATTGATTATTTTTCAATAACTAGGAAACAAGAATCTGCTTTTCAAAACTATAAACTTATGTAGACTATTCCAAACTTTATATATGGTACACACACAGCAAAATCTTATTAATTGGTACTCAGGGATATATGCACAATATGCTATTCTCTTCAAAGGAAACCTATTTTTACAACAATGTTAATCACATACAACAAGTAATACTAGGTTAGTAAAACATTGCCTGTCAGAAATCACAGTGAAAGCATGTGTCTATTCTCTGTTTGCATATGTTTTTAGATATAGTTCTGTCATGATGAAGTCTCAAAAATGACTCATTGGTTCTTCTGCATTATCAAATATTTACTATTATTCTTTAATTAAAGATTTTATTCTCTATGAACACCCTGGGGATTGTTAACTTATGTTTATCACATATGTTACTTTTAATAAACCACTTTATTAAATAATTAGAAAATTAGTCTTCCATATATGTCAGTTGACTTTGCGATTACCATGTATTTATTTCATTGAAAAGGAAATGCATAGACTATAGAAATTTTTAATTATCACCCTTCAAAACTGAACGTATGTTAATTGAATTTTTGTAAGTTTAGTTGAATCCCCAAATATAGAGAAAATATTTCTAACACTCAGTGCTTCATATTTCCTTTCTATACTAGTCTAGGCTAGCAACCATAATGAAATCTAATACTTCTCAGTTATTTGAAACATTGGCAATTACTGCATAGTTGTGTAAATGTAGATGTATAAAATGGGGAAAGGTAGGGATGCGTTTTGACAAGGTAATACAGTCTGGAAGGTATTTTTCTGAATAAATTCCAAAAATTGCCTGGGGGTATTTTTGTCATTTGCCTGTTTCTTCTGGAAGTTGGTGTTGAAAAAGCAAAATAAAAATTGTACTCTCACAATTCTTAACTGTTGAGTATTCTGAGAGACTGAGGTTTCATTAATTATGATTTAACAGTATTAAGACCTGTTAAATAATAATACAATCTGAAATACATGTATGTGCCCTTTGGTTTTTTTTTTTTTTCCCCAACAGTTCACCTCTGTGGCAAAGTACTTTTCATGTCATCTACTGCACAGAACAGAAGAAATGACAATCCAATACCTAAATTCTAAATAAGTGAATTTTCAGTAGTAATTGTTTAATATTTCTTTGCTAGAATGCATTTAAAATTTCAAGCCAGTAATTTGCCTAGGTTATATTTTAAAATATATATTTTTAATTTTTACCATTTATTCCTATGTCATAAGCCTTAGAACAATGTACTTTTTAAACAAAGTTTCACAAAAATGGAATATATAAATTAATACTTGTTTCAAATACATGGAAAGTGTGTGTATCTCTGTGTGTGTGTGTGTGTGTGTGTGTGTGTGTGTGTGTGTGTGTGTGTGTGTGTGTTTCCTTTAAAAAAGACGGGAGCAAAAGAATACCTTGTTCCTGAGATACCCCTTGTTCCTTGGGCCTCATCAAAGTCAAGAGAACAATGAATGAGGGTGGGCTGGAATGCTAAGACAGGTATTATCTTGAAGCTCACTGATTTTTTTTCAATGAATGCTGGGAAGTAAAACAAGTTAGCGTTTTCTGTAGAAAGTGGCTTGCTTGATAATTCCTGGGATTGCTGGTCATACAAGGAAAAAAGGAAACTAAGGAAGCTAACGCTGTCAGTATAAAACTCTCCTCCTTGTGGTAACCAAGCCGAGTGGAGGACAATGGAGAGGACAAGTGCTCCTCCCCCAGTGACCACCACTAAACAGGACACTGAGAAGGATGGAGGCGTGGTCTTGTGGAGCGGTGTCATGGGGCACAGAGGCAATGCTTCACCAGGCACTGTGAGGATCCGAAGTGCTACTTGTAACCTTTTACCCCTGAACTCTTCTTGGAGCAGTGTCCTCAGAGACAGGCAATGGTTGACCTATCACTCTTACTTTGTAAACTTTCCCAAACACACATCTGTCAGCCCATCTCCAGGTGCCTTCCTTGGCCTCTCTACAACTTATTCTGTTGCCTAGCACAACCATGCTATGCATGTGACAGTGTGTCTGCTTTTTTCTTAATGTACCACATATTCTGCTAAAGACTTTAGGAATTAATTATTTTTTTCAAAACACTATGAAGGACTTAAGAATAAATATATCCCCTGGATCCCTCCAGGAACACTATCTGGGTAGGTGTGGCACAAAGAACCAGCAATGTGACTTTACAGTTAAAGCCAGATGATGATGAAAACAAGTGACTTTATTTGCATGTCAGTTTTTAAATACTTATTATTTTACTCATTCATTCGTTCGTGTAATAAATTTGCTTTACACTTAATTCAAGTAGTGAGCTGAATGCTGGTGAGGAGAAAATAGGTGGGTGTTTCTGCCAGCATGGAGCTTAGAATTCAGAGGAGAAGTAGATATTAAAAAACTAAAACCAAACACATACTTTGTTACACATTATAAGTGTTACAGAATGCTTTTTAAAGTGCTTAATATACCATGGAAGTATTATTTTCAAAAGTCAGATAATTTTAGCCCTCTGCTCAGAACTCTGGTGACTTCCCAAGTCCTTCCTTTAGCCAATAGGCACTAAATGATGGTGGCTGCTCTGAAACCCTTCCTTCCTGTGCAGCTTCTTCCTGCATTCTTGTTGCATCTCAGTCACAACAAACCAGCTTGTTACTACCTGAGGTTTTATGTTTCCCATTACCTTACTCTAGGATGTGAGGTAATGGGAAACTCCTTACTCCAGACTCGTTAGAGTCTAACTCATTTTCAAGGCTCAGCAGTCTTCTCTGGTCATTGATCTGAAGAAAATATTTATAACTCGTTCTTCATTTCACTGGATTCTTCTTCATAGCTTTCAACACATTCTGGGACATTAGATCTTCTTGTATTCTCATTCTTTCCCTTATAGAATGCTAGCTCCATTAAATCAACATTATTGCTCTCTCCATTGCCCTATTGCCAATGTCAAGAACAGTGCCTGCCACTTAGTAGACATTTAGCGAATATTTATAGAATAAATGTGAACAAATAAATAAAAGAGGCAGAATAAACAGTTTCCTAGTAGTTGAAAGTTTTTTTTTTTTGGTGGGGGCAGCATTAGAATGTTTAATGAAATGAATACATCCCATTTAGTTCACAGATCTTTCATTTTTAGCAATTAACCTAAATTAATTTCTATCTTATTTTCTTTTACAAATAAAGCCACCATGAAGTGCTTAGTGGTCAAATTGCTTCATTTTGTTTCTTTAATTTAAATTTCAAGATGTAAGATTTTTTCAAAATTATCTAAACTTATCAATATTAGATAACAAGAAAGTATCCATTAATACTAAGGAGTATATAAGTCTGAAATAAACTGAAATTAGTTGTTGACTATTCAACAGCAGACTTAATTCAAATTATCCTGGAACCACTTCAATTCTAGTGTTGGCTTCTTTTGAGTTCAATTTTATTAAAGTTCATCCAGTCACTCTTAATCACAGTTTGTCTAGGTAGGAAACACAAATGTGAGTTTTAATGTGTATAATATATAGGACTTGAAATTTTCTTTAAATCTCACTTTTAAAATTCCAGTAACTTTATTTTAGGAATCAGAATAGAAAGCATAAATAAAGCCATGTATAGTGATCCATCTATAATTCTTTGACTGGGAAGAAGATTAAAATCTTAAATTATTGCTGAAGTTATCTAAGTTTATAAAAACTCAGATATAAGAGCTGAAACCAATCAAAGTTTCTCATGTCAGCTTCACTGCTTCCTAAGGAGCTAATCTATGCAAGTAGTATTTATCATTTAAACAGTCCTGGTTCAAAGACCATTGATGATGTTATATTGCCAAAAGAAAGAACTTCTAACTGACAGTTTATTCAGCAAGAGAAGGAAAGGGAAAAGGCGGCTATTTGCATGTAGCTCACAATTTAAAATAAAGAGAATGTAAAGGGAACCATTTCCAAATTTGACATCAATTCTCCCCCCTCCCACACTGTTTTTTTTTTTCCCCTAAAGGCTGTTTTAGTTTAGAAAGAAATTCTAAATTGACATTTAAATGGTGGCAGGGCAATTCTTCTCTGCTTTGCGAAATGGTCTCTGGAAATGTACAATTATGCTGTCATCTTTAGCACTCCACATTGGACAGAGTTTAATTATTAATGTGTTTCCCTCAGAGAATGACTCGATCATGTCACAACTCTAGACAAATACAGCTAATGCAAAATCATAAAATAGTCACTTGAATACTGCTGAACTGACAGGAAATTAATTCTATGAACACTTTTGATATTACCAGAAAATTAGTTTCAAACGCATAAGACTGAAATAAATGTGTTCATAATTTGCTCAAGGGTAACGCTCATCTTGCAATCAGTTGGTGTCTTTTTATAAATGTTACAAGTATTCAACATGGCTTTATGATAAAGAGGACAGCTAATGTAATGTATTATTTGTAGATAGTGTTTTACTTGTAAACAGCAGGGAGTGAAGAATTGCTTTCTCAGAAATATTTAAACTCTAGTAATATTCTGCCATTTATCATTTTGTAGAACTGAAGAAGTGCCATCAAAAGAAAATTTTCTGTTTTTTTTTCAGATGAAGAAGCTTAAGAAATGGTACCAAGGTTACAAATTTTTCATTTCAGAACACTGCCCCAAGTATTATGAAGTATCAAAAAATGATTGAATTGATTAGTAACTTAAGATGATTTAGTGTCCAGCATTGGACAAATTTGCAATTTTCTGATTTTTTGAGTGTTAAAAGTATCCATCAATTAAATTTACTCCCTCTTCTTTGTTTGCCCAGAAATTTTTATGAATTTTGATATTATAATTATTTGGGTACATATTGTCATACCAGTTCAACCAACTCTTGTCAAAGGTTAGTACTTCTGTCACCATCCATAGTGCCTAAACAAATGCTACATATATAATTTCATTGCTGTACAAATGAATGAATGATATAATGAACAAACTTGAAGAATTTTCATTAAAAGCATCAATGTGGATTAAATTAGTCAATATGTTGTAAAATATGTTACAATTAAAAATAAATCCAAAAGACATGTTTATTTGTATCTCTGAAAGATACACAAGGGTAAGCTTTAAATGACCAAAATTTGTTATCTAGCTGTAACTAATCTATCCTAGCTGGGCTAATCCACTATTTCCTCTTAATTTGAAATTGTGACCTTGTGGGAGGTGAATCACATTTGACAATATTCTAGAAAAGTTCCACCACCCAGTCAGCAAGGATACACACTTCCTTACCATCATGAGTTCTAGCTTCTCTTTTTTCCTTCTAATAAATATCTTTTTAAACTTAAATTGTCCATAGTCCATTTCTACTATCAAAAAATAAAATATAATAAAGAAATTTGATTCACATAATTCTATACAATAAAGGATGCTTTCACAGTGCCCTAACTTGTACTGTGTGTCTGTGTGTGTGTGTGTAGTGTGTGTTATGATCCTGGGGACTGAACGTAGGGCCTCACAGAGGCTGAAAAATCTACCACTGAATGACATCCACAGTGCTCTAATTTGTGTTTTTAAATAGACAAAACTTTATTTTGAGAGTTTTCAGATCTTTCATGCTTTCTTTCATATAATTACTATGTGCATTTATATCGTATGAAAATGGAAATATAGTTGTTAGACACTCATTTTATACTGTCTACAAAGATGCAGTAATAAAATGCTAAAAGAAGCTTGGTTATTAATGAATCATAGTTGTGGATTTTAGTTTAATGGTCTTAAGTTATTTTAAAAATTTCAGGAAATGAGATTGTTAATTTTACCATAAAGTTACTCTTTGAAATGACAGACTTGGAAGTCTGATTTATACATGACTGCACAAATTTTAAAAAGGCAAAAAGAAATCAAATTAAAGATATTTTTAGAAAGTTAACTATAGAGAAATTTATTAGACAATGCGAATCTCAAAAACAATTTTTAAATTCAATGTTGTAATATTACCTTTACAGAAGCTAGTTAAAACAATATGAAAATTTATATTCCAATTATTTCCCCCTTTACAGAAATGTTTATTCACTCAATAAAAAGAACTATTATGATTATGTGTTCTCCTTGTAAAAAAAAAATTCACATGCCATTAAACTAAAAAACTTCTGCACAGCAAAGGAATTGGTCAAAATTGTCGAGAGACAACCTACAGAAAGGTAGATAATCATGGCCTGTGATCACCCTCCTACAGGGGACTAATATCCAAAATTTACAAAGAACTCAAAAAACTTAATACAAAAACACAAACAATCCAATCAATAAATGGGCCAGAGAGCTAAACAGAAACTTCTAACAGAAGAAATTGAGCAAGCCAATGAATATACGAGAAAGTGTTCTAAATTGCTAGTACTTAGAGAAATGCAAATTAAAACTACATTAAGATTTCACCTCACCCAGTCAGATTGGCAAAAATGAAGAATATAAATAATAACAGATACGGGAGGATTTGCCGGGTGATAGGAACACAAACACACTGTTGGTGGAACTGCAGTCTAGCTATAGCCACTAAGGAAAGCAGTGTGGAAAATCCTGCAAAAATTAGGGTTGAATCCACTATACAGTCCACCTATCCTTTTTCTGGGTATTGTCCAAGAGGACTTAGAATCAGCACATTACAATGACATAGCAAAATCTATGTTCATAGCAGCTCAATTTGCAATAGCTAAATTATGCCCTTCACTGGATCTACCATGGAGTTCTACTCAGCAATTAGAAACAACGTAATGCGACCTTTGAAGGTAAATGGATGGCAATGGAAGAAACCATGTTGAATGCAGTTAGCCAAACCCAGAGAGTCAAGGGTCGAATGTTTTCATTCATCTATGGAGGCTGGAGCTAAACCTAGGCTTGGGTGAAAGATTGTCAAAGTCATGTATTAGACCCAGCAAAGATGTAGAAACACTAATCTAGGACAACCATACATATATAGGGTGGGAAGAGGGAGGGGGTGTGGGGGGAGTGGAGAGGGAGGGAGGATAGGGAGGGATCTAGGGAGACAAGCAACAATGTAGCATACTCTTTGCCCCTTGAGAATCCAAATAATACTTTTGCAAACATTTAATTCTGGAAAATTTATTCTAAGCTTTTATATCACTTGTAGGGGTGAAATACAGAAGAATCAAGAGACTAGAATGTGGGCAGTGTGGGGGTAATTCTGGTTTAAGAACATATGCGCATCATATTGTTACTTTATATGCATTTATGATTGTACAATAATGCACCTCCTTATTTAATTTTCTTTTTAAAAAGTATTCCCATCCTGCTGTATTCAAGGCCTCAGAGTAGGTGCTAAGACCAACACAAGGATGAAGAAGAAAAATTTCCTGCCTGCAGTTATCTAGGAGGGAAACAGGAAAAGTAGGGGAAAATTAACATATGGATCAGAATGTAACTGAATGGGAAAAGAGGTGTAAACTTAAAATATAAAAGCAGAAATCATATTAAATCCATTCAATCATGGGAGAATTCATTAATAACATGACTAACAGTATGGAGTGGACAGAAGTGGCTTTTATTTGAAAAATGACAATAATGCTAATTATTGGAAACTATATGAGCAAAGATATTGTCTCTAAAGCATGAAGCATATTCAAAGACCATTGTGCAGTGATTGTAATTTGCAACTGCTGTGCTGGAGGCTTTCTCCTGCAGTTGATAATCAAATTTCCAATGTTTCCAAATAAATTTATTATCTACATGTTAGAGCAAAACTAAGAGAATTATTTTCAGTCCCCAGGTACATTTTCCCTCTTCCCTGTAACTCTTAAAACCATTCCAACCAGGGTTTCTTTCTTGTCCTTTAACCAGATCATCAATGACATCCACATGGTTGAGTGCAATAAGCAATTATTTGTCCATCATTCACAATCAGTAACTTTTTGAATACTTTATAGTCCTCTCCTGAAACTCTCTACTGGGCTTTGAGGCATCTCTTTATTTTGTTTGTTTTTTCAACATTTCTAATGTTTATTCTTGTCATTGTTTTAAAATTATTTCCAACTTGTTAGCATTGAAGTATACCAGATCTTAGTCCTTGGCTGGATTTCTTTTCCCTGTTTTGAGATATCATCCAGTTTAATAGATTAAATCATCAACATAAATTAAAGACAAAACATGTGAAATTATGGATTTTTCATAATAGACTTATGTATCCAACCACCCTCTCAGTATCTCCATTTTAGTCATCTGTATTTCAAAGCTGGATCTTTGATTTCATCTGCAATAAACTTTCATTTTTCAATATTCTCCATTTTAGTTTAAGCCAACTTCATTCTTCCTCTTACTCAAACCAAAAGTCATAGCTATTCTTGACTACTGACTAAAGAGTATCTAAAGATACTCTTCCTCTGTCCAGATCCTTTTGTTTCTAACTCCAAACTATACTCAGATTCTGATCATCTGTGATCACCATTACTGTTACTACTCCAATCAACGTTTTAAATCATTTATTTAAGACTTTTCTGTGTTTATTCTCTCTGGCTTCCTGCTGTCAATACCACAACCAAATTGATTTTGCTAAAATATAAATGAGATCATAACTTTTTGCTCAAAACCATGTAACAAATTCCTATTTCTCTCAGAGTAAAAACCAAAGTTCTTATAATGACTTAACTGGTAATTCTCTATCTGGAATAGTCTTTCCTTAGATATCTTCATGTTTCCTTCCTCTGATGGTCAGTTTTATGTGTCATTTCATCTAGGCTACAGTACTCAGTTATTAAATCAAACACTAATCTAGTGTTGCTATGATGGTACTTTGTAGATGTGATTAACAGAGATTATCCTGGATAATACGGGTAATTGTGATTCAGTCTCTTGAAAGGACTTAAGAACAAAATTGAGGGTTCCCTAAAGAAAAAGAAATTCTGCCTGTGGACTGAAGATCAGTGTCTGTCTGACACTTTCTGGACTGCCCATCCTGACATTCCTACAGATGTTGTACTTGCCTAACCAGTTTCCAAAGTCTTATAAACAAGCCAATTCCTTGTAATAAGTTCTCTCTCTCTCTCTCTCTTTCTTGTTAGGTATAACAGTGATGTTGTGAAAAGTCACCATGAACACTGAATTAGCAGATACTGAACCATGGCTCCTATGGGAAGTATAGAGTTCAACATTAGTCAACGCATACTTTAGCAAAACTTATATAACATGTTTTTTCATGAGCTACGTAACTAACTTTTTGTACATGTTGACTTTTTCAACAATGCACAACACTTTAACACTATGCTTCAGAACAATTTTGAAATGACCAGTTTAAAAAAAAATCACAAAAATGTGAAAAGGGCAAAAAGTTGATCATGACAATATCAGAACTGAAAGTATAGGACAAATTTGTATTGAGTGACCCAAATTTGCTGTCACTCCAAACATTTAAATGAATGACTACAAAAGTGGCATAAATTGATTTGGGGGTTAAAATTAAATTATAATGAGGAATTATTTCACAAGCATGGTATGTGGAAATATGAGAATCAAATACACCTACCTATCAACCTAAACAGGCATACATACACACATATAAGTATCTATCTCTGTCTCTGCTTTGCTTTCTCTTTCATAGGACACTTACATACTTGTAGTCCTCCTTAGCTTTCTTATTTATTTATTTTATAGCATTTCTCATGCTTTAACATTATATAGTATGTTTGTGTGGCATATTTATTCATTATTTATTATGTTTATTGTTTATTGTCTACTTCCCCTGATTCAATGTAAACCTCACCAGAAAAGATTTATGTGTGTTTGTTCACTGATGTATGCCATGCCTGAGAATGATGTTTGTAACATAATAAGAGCTAATAAATATTTTTGAGTGAATGAATGAGGTGCTTGACATAAACATTGAGCTTTGGGATGATTTGCTTACTGCTGTTTTTCATGAACTTAAAAACCACACTGCAGCATCTAAGTTTATTCTTCCTGAAGATTCTGGAGCATGCAGTCTAAAGCATTCACTCTCTCTCTCTCTCTCTCTCTCTCTCTCACACACACACACACACACACACACACACAAACACACATGCATGGGCTAATCAGGAAGTACTTGATATCTACCAATAGGGAAGATAAACCTATTCTTGTTCAAACAGAGTTTTAACCCTAATGAGAATGAATCAATTTCTTCCCTGAAGGAATATATATCCATTAAAACAATTATCACTTTTGGTGGTCTTATAATACTGGTACATGAATTAGAAATGAAAGACACACCAAAATGGCTCTCTTTTCATATGTGACAATTTTGAATTTCAGTAGTGGGAGAACTAGGGTCTAGTCTAAACATCTTGGTCATGCTGATAGGGTACATGAGAAATTGCCATTAAATCCCATTGTACTATGAGAGGAAAAGGGAGAATCTTCATGTGTGGATGAAGTTATCTGGCCATATACTGGTAATTTTGATAAAGTAAGGCTAAATATTTCAGAAAAAATTACTATGCATGTGTATTAGTCTTTTCAGGCTGTGGGAACAAAAAAGTAGACTGGACGGCTTATAAACAGCAGAATATTATCTCTCACAGTTTATATTTATAACAGTTTATATTTCAGTGTATGAATTTTGGAGAAACACAAAACTTCAGATAATAGCAACATGCAACAAAATGTGATTAATAATCAAAAGAGAGAATAAACAATTTAAGCAGACCCTAATATGGTTCATAGTTCAGTGTTAGTAGAGACAACTAGAATACCATCATGAATGTAAGTAAAAATGATAAAAACGTATGTGTAAAATTAAACATGTATTTTCAAATCTCTAGTAAAAATAAGCTAAAGAATATTCTAGAATTGAAGTGTTTAATATGCAAATTTTGAAGCATTGGGTAAATTTAAACACTAATATTTAAAAAGTAAAGAATTGAAAGAAAAAACAAAAGAAAATATTCAATATGAATTACAGAAGGAACAAAAGTGGGAAGGCTAATATACATTATAAAAACATCACACACAGCTTAAAGCTTGAAATGACAGTCATTTATTATTTCCCCATAAATCTGTGGGTTGATAGAATGAATCTGTGCAAGCTTGAATGATGTCTGATAGGATGAATTTCACGAATTCAAGTTACCCGGTAGGTCAGTTAGTGGCTATCTCATCTACTAAAACCTATTATGCCTGAAACTTGGCAGACTGTGGGATGGTGGGTGGGCTTCTCATTTCTCCTCTTCCTGATTTTTCCTTCTTCAAGAGTTTGACTCAGATTCACTCTATCCAAGTGATTTCAGGATTCTAAGCATATGAGAGAGATAAAACTCCAATGCTTATATGTTTTTCAAACTCTTGCAGAAAAGAAAATTAAATGCCCAATGTTCAAAATATTCAAATAACCAAGTCCAAACTTGAAGAGTACAGAAACAGATCTAACTCTTGCTGGGAAAGACAACAACTACTCACTGTAAAAAGGAATGCACTGTAAAAAGGAATGTCTAAAAGTATAATAAAATTTAAAAATGAGAAAATCATGACCTTTTTTGCAGTCTGCCGTAATCCAAAATTCCAAAATGGAGGAAGAGAGATCAGATCAAATATAATTCAGAAAGAGCTAAATGTTAGGAATTTTCCAGAACCCTTCAAAGACAGAAATCCCAGATTTGAAAAGATCACTAAACCACAAACAGAACATTTTTTTAAAATTAATTAATCAAAACAAAGGCCTAAATACTCATTAAACTATTGAAGACCAAAAAAAGACAATTTTAAAATTAGCCAAAGACGTAATGAACAAGACCTTCAAATAAACAATAGTTCAGGTGAGCATTAACCTCTGAACCAATATTGTGAAAACCCAAAGATATAGTATCTTCGTAGCATTGGAAAATAAGTATTTGCCAGAAGTAAAATGGATAAATGCCATTAAAAATGTGAAACAAATTGAATACTGGCCTATTGGTGGGAGTACCTATTGATGAAATTACTTTGGAAAACTATTTATCAATTCATATAAAAGCTAATAATGTTATTTCCCTGTGATTCAGCCATTTCATCCCTAATTTTTTATCTTTTTGAAAATGAGAACATGACCTATAAAATATGTGTTTAAAAATTTTATGACAATTTTCTTTCATTTTTTTTAAAGAGAGAGAGAGGGACAGTGAGAGAGAGAGAAAGAAAGAGAGAATCAGCTATATTTAGATTTTCATGTGACTTTCATTGCTCCAACACTTCATTGTGTATGTGGTGCTGGGGTACAAACCTGCATTCTCACACGTGCCAGGCAAGTGCTGTAACTGCCAAGCTACCATTCCAGCCCCACTTTCTTCATAATAGTAAAAACATTTTTAAAAATATTTATTAAATATAATATAAAATACATTTTTTCACTGAATATGAATTTTGTGATTTTGATGTTAATATACTAATTTTAGCCTGAATGCATGTAAAAGGCTATTTGGTTCTGGCCCACCTAGAGAATATTATTGACTAAGAGAGCAAATAATTACTCTGTTATCTTTCGTACTTTAATTTTCACTGGGGTAGTGTGATGAGAGTTATGTCAAATACCCTAACATGAAAACTTTTTACAGGCAACAAATGGAAAGAAAAGATTTTCTATGCTTATGTATGGGGAAAAGTGGGTTCACATCTCTCACAAAGAATGAGCAAAACTTTGCTCCTTAGTGCAGGGATGGACAGATCCTAAGTTCTTACTCTTAACCTTTTGCAGTATAATTAAAATCTCCCCAAGAGTTGGATAGCCCCAAGTGTCTTCAGATTTTACCACTTAGAGACAATGCCAAAGTCTTGGGCTTTTTTTTTTTTTCTCTTGGAAAACAAACATATTCCTATAGTGTTAGGTAAATATCTTTGGAGTTCTTTTATCTATACAACTACAAATTAGTTACTCTCAGTCCAAGTTCCCAAGTTTCCAGTGAAATGTATTAAAAAAATCTCATACTCTAGGAAAATACAAGCATATTTTCTCCATACTCCACAATTTCACAGCAATGTGACAGAATAAAGTACTTCTAAATTTAGTAAAATGAATGAGTTTCATAGATATATAGTGAGGAAAGAAACCAGAGAAAAAATAATATGTACTTTATAATTCTACTTAATATGGAATTCAAAGATGAACAAAACGAATCTATGGTGACTGCAGTCAGTATAATGGTCTCCTCTGGTGTAGCAGATAAAAGGAGAGGGTACATGGAAAATATTCTGGTGAATATAATAAATTATGTCAATTCATGTGGTAATTACTCAGATGTGTTTATATTTAAAATTCAATGTATTCTACTTTTAAAATTTGTGAATTTCTGCATATTATTACATGTTATATTTCAATAAGAACATTTCTGAACATACTGAAGCTTTGGTTAAAGTGAAGATCACATCTTCTTGTAGACATAAAACAGTTTCTTCATTTTTCTCCAACAATGCTTGCTAACTTTGCTTTAAAAATAAAAATAAATGAGTTTGTGACCAGATGATGGTGCTATGAATGATGTAATTTGGAATTCTTATTGATGATGAAGGCTTTTGGGTAAGTGTAATCATATAACTCAGGACAGGTGAATGGAATGAAATTGGCAGATTGAAGAGGACTACTTAAAACAACTTTGAACAGTAGTAAAATAACTTATTTTCAAATTATTCCAAAATTTCTTTATACAAACTGTGACCTAGGCAACTCTTCATATTTCCAAAAACGGAACTACCAAGACTTGATTATTGATTACTCATTACTGAGTAGAAAGCTAGGATTTAGACTAAGATATTATACCAATGCTCTTGCCTAGAAATGCCTATAGCACCAGGCTCTGTAAGATAAAACATTTAAAACAAATGAAATGAATTATGAAATGCTCATACCATGAATTGTTAGTAGGTTAAAAAAATAAGGGAAGTCAGAAAGATTGTCACCATGTAGTAAGTATAAAATTAGTTGCAGTTTCTTAGTTTACTTTTCCCAGAAACAAAGTTTGAGGAGATTTGCATTCAGAAGGTTTTAGGGATTGCACTCAAAAATGATATTATCAACTAGTGATGCAGAATCAGGCAAAAGCAGAAGCTGAACTATAATTCAGTACAACAGAGGGCTTAGCTTACCCCACAGGGAGTTCTTAAGCTCAGAGCTTGGCCTTCAGAGCTTCTCAAACTGAGTCAGAAGTCTCAGTCTTTCCCATCTTTATTTAAACAAGTATTTCAATAGAGGCTGACACAGGAAAGGAGTTGAAGTGGCTAAAACAATATCTTCCAAAATGGTAGAAATTGATTTGGAAAGGACATTCACTCAGAGTACCTGAACGTATGTTTTGACGTTGAAGGTAGAAGATCTGTATAACATGCCACTGTATCCATAACGGTACTCTCATCTTCCACACAACTCTATCTGCTTCTTAAAATTTTAATCCATGCAGAAAGAGATTATCCTAAATCCTAACTTGTTCCCTTCCCTGGAAAAATATGTGAAAGGAAGATTAGTGGAACAATCAAGAATCTGGCTACTGTGACTGACCTTGACACCAAAATTAAAGCCCATCTATCTCCAGTACTGCCTGTGCTGGGTTTTGCTCAGCTTCATTCAGCACCCTGTTAGTCTATGTAGTTTACTTCAGGGAGTTGTTCAGACCATCTCTGAAGGTCACCCTTTGTGTTTAGTTCCTTGCTTACCTTTTCTTCCTCAGACTGCAACCTCTGTAGATTTATCATCAAAATTGGCAAAGGGAGTAATTTCAGTCTTTTTTTGCTACTATCACAAAATACTTAACCTCAAGTAGTTTACAAATAATAAGAATTCATTTTTCACAGTTCTGGAGGCCAAGAAGTTCAAGCTCAAGACAATATTTTTTTGTGTCTACTAATGAGCTGCTCTGTGATTTCAGGATGGTTGATTTTCAATACATGCATCCTCCAAGGGAATGAACTCTATAGCCTCACATGGTAAAATGGATGGATAGGCAAAAAGCCATGAACACTGTGTCCACAACCTCTTCCACAAGGTCACTCATCACTCACATCAACTCAGTGGTCTCCTCCTCCAGTCTCAAGTTCACCTTCCCCATCAGAATCCTATTTTCGGCATAGGAAGACTTGTCAAGGTTGAGAATTCAGCTCATTGGAGTTCAATTTTTAAGTCTTGGACCTGGTACTCCCCCTTTTCTTCCTGCCAAGTTTGGAGATAAGAGTGTCTCTCTTTGTATGTTGCTCGGGAACGCTTCTGGCTTTCACACATTTCTTAAGTGGATTATTGATCATTCACAGACTTGCACTGCTTTTTCTAATATATAAAAAGCATCCATCAGCAGCCATCTAATTTCATAGTCCATTATTACTATTTCCTCTTCACATTTTAAATACTTATATTAATCTACCAGTCAGTGCATTCTCTTATACCAGTATCTTATTTTGGTTTATAATCAGTGAAAGTTTTAAACTGCTTTATTATGACATGACATGGGCTAAGCCCTCAATCTGCCTTGTTCATATTACCAACCATGAGGTCATCAATCATTGATGAGTGAGTAATTAGTGATTCTGCTTCAAAATCTCATTTTTACTCCTTATCACCATTCTTGGCTTATTCATTGCAAATCCCAATATGTAGTATTACTAATATAACAGATTTTCTTATATTTTGATTAAGTTTTCAGTATACAAATATGGGAAAATAAAGCTTCTATCCTAAAATTGCTTCTATGTTATAAATGTTGGTAGATGAGCAATTGTTAAGTCAAGAAGATGATCAATTTAGCATTTAAACTTACAAGATAATATTGGCATCACTTTGAAGGTAAATGGATGGCTATGGAAGAAATTATGCTTAGTAAAATCAGCTTAACCCAGAGAACCAAGGGTCGAATGTCTCCACTCATCTGTGGAGGCTGGAACTAGACCCTGGCCATTGAGGAATTTGGTCTATTATCATGTGTTAGATCCAGATAAGGTGTAATGTTATACAACCTAATACTTTTTTAGAGATATTGTGGGTAAGGGAAGGGAGGGATAAGGGTGGGTCATTGGGGGGAACTCCGGGGGTAAATCCAATATCCAGAAACTATACACATTCTATATTATATTGTTAAAAACTTGTATGGTTTTTTAAAAATAAAATAAAAAAGATAATTTGGCATCACTTTTATTGAAACGTATTGTTCAGAGAAACTATTGCTCAGAAAAAATGGGCTTCTAAGTGGCAATCTACATGCTCAGACTTCTAAAAAATGAGTCATGTTTAAAAATAATGTTAGAACAAATTGGAAGTGGAAATCCACTGAATTTTATTGGCCACTTGTGCTTCCAAATTTAAGGTAAAATAGATATGAAAAATTGGAATGCTAATATCTACTCGGAAACTGCTTCAGGATAACTTTCTGGTGATTAGAAAAATACTATCATCAATTGCTATCCATTTTAAAGAAATGACAACAAATTGCTTAGTTTTATTCTTCTTTATGCTAAGCATGAGCTGTTAGAGAGAGAGAATAGGAAAAAGCAGAGTAGGGATTATCTTAAATTTACATCTAGGAGGTCACACAGCTAACCTACATGAATTCAAGGTGCAGAAACAATTCCATGGTATAGGATTTAACAGCACTCTATTAGCTTTTGATATTTGAAGAGTCAATTAAACATCTTAAAGAAGGCAACAACCAACTTTGTGTCTGTTCCTTAATTCAAAGGAGTCTAGTTAATCTGAGAGAAAAAAAGTCATCATTCTCTGAGCTCATTGATAATATGCTTCCACATAGCAGATAACTTCAAAAAGAGTTGTTACACATTGCAAATGTTATAAAAGACAAATACATTTCCAACTTTCCACCAGCCCAACCATGGCCCAACTAATACGATGAATACATAACTAGGTGAATATTCTAGTCCTGTTCATCAAACTGCTTAGTTAATTATATCTGTCATTTGTTAGTTTCCAGGAAGTTCTTGGGTGGGCATAATGCATGTTTATTATTATTTTTTTCTTTAGGGAAATGCAGTGTGATTGGAATTTCAGGGGAGTTGTTTTTTAGTTTGTTTTTATTTTGCATTTTGTTTTTGAGGGAAAAAACGAGTTTTCAGTACGTAAACATGATTTTATAATGTGTGGGAGTTCATGAGTTTAAATTGTAAAATTATAATTGGGTACACCACAAGCCTTCAGTTGCAATGAATATTTGTTAGGCATGCTTGTCTTTGATTGTTATCATGAAATCCTATCTTTCAGGATGGTAAACTACACCATGTTGTTGATTACTTTTCTTTCTCCTAGCTGATTACAAACCAAATTATAAAATGCTAGAAGCATTGAAGCTTAAACCAGTTTTCAATTTTAAAGCATGATAAAGATGCAGTGAAGGCTTGATGAGTTTCCTTTTCTTTTTCTTTATATTCTGTTCTCAAAGTTAAAGCTTGTGGTATTCTTGTCCCTGTCAGGTGAATTTAATACCAGGCTTGAGATTATGAAAAAAGATTTCTGAGATTCATGAATAAATTCTAAAAATTACTATGGAGATTCTTATTGTCAAAACTGAAATTTAAAAGCAGAACTAAATTAAACACAAGCCAAACAAAATTATAAAACAAAGCACAAAAATCCACTAACTGTATATTACTCATGTGAATGAGGAAAAGTGGTTATAAATATCTTACTAATAACACTTTAAGAGATATAACATGTAATTTTCCAAATATATTAATATATTTATTCTTATTTATATATAATAAAGCCAGAAACCATGCATAAACAGGAAACGACATCATCACCAGGTCTGTTATTTTTAATTTGAGCATTTGTGGACATTATGTTATAGAGGTTAAAAAGAGTCACTGGAGTCAGACAGTTTGAGTTTAAAACTAGGATTTTCCATTTGCAATCTGTTACTCCTTGAGCTAATTACCTTCTGCAAATCTTAGTTTCTTATTTGTAAAATAAGATATATTAGAAATTATTAATAGGAAAAAGTAAAACTGATCTCACTGAGTTGCTAAAAGTTTAAATTAGCTTAGGTATTAAAGCATTATCCAAATGACTGGCACTTAATTTCAGTAAAAGGAAATATTTTCAGGGAGTTGGATCAGCAGCTTAATGGTTGGAGCACTTGCATGGAATGTGCAAGAACCTAGGTTCAAACCCCGGTACCACATATACAACTAAGTCTTGGAGAAACAAAGGACAGATGAAAAAATAAATAAAATTGTTTCTCTCTTTTTCTCTCTCTCTCTCACTCTCTTTCAAAGAAAGAAAGAAAGAAAAAGTCTCCAAACTCTACAGAGAAAATTAAACACTCAGTGGACTGCAAAAATAGTTTTGAATATTCTTTCTTTCTAAACCATGTCTTTTCCATATAAGTTTGTGATATGCATGACTAAACTGAGCCAAGATCTGTAGAGCTACCTGTTCAACACATACCCAGAGAACTGAACGCGTAAGCAATAAGTGCACATTTTTATTAAACTGTATTTGAAGTTTTTTGTTTTGATTTTGTTTTGTTTTTTTTGGTTGATGGTCACATACACTTTTTCTGGAATACAAATTTATGATACCTATGATTATGGTAAGATACACCTTAAACATCTCAATCAAAGGAGCAAGTTTTAGGTACAATAACATTCAGAAGCTTGTTGCTTACTTTGCCTTCATATGTGTCTTTAATGTAACTCATGTGAACTTAAATATCAAAAGGGCATGATAAATTGCTTGCCCTTATTTTAAGAGATAGTAATTTTTAATCAGTTTTCAAATGCATAAAATACCACACACATAGAGTGCATCTCCAATTGCATTTTCTCAAGAAATAGATATAAGTAGGGGAAGAGAAAGAGAGAGAAAGAAGGAGAAAAGATGAAGAAGAAAAGAGAAGGAAGGATGGAAAGAGAGAAAGGCAAGAAATAAAATATAGAGAAAAGTAGGGTTTTGGGAACTAGGAAAAGTCAATAAAAGCATTGCTGAATACCTTTGAGTTCTCACTTAAATTCGAAGCATTAATATTTAGAGCAATAGTTCACAAGGTCATATGGAAATGTTATGTTCTTTAATTAAGTAACTTTTGTTTAATTAAATAATATTATTATTTTTTCAAACATGAAGATGAGATCTGGAAGTTTTTATTTATTTTATTATAAGATAATATAAATAATTTATCTTGTAAGATTATACAAATTTAAAAGCATGAATAAGTACAAAGGATGCTACATAAGCATCATTAAGGAACATATTTATTTATCCCCATAAGAAAAACATTTCTGGACAGATTTTTGACATGTGAAGTATAAACATTTTATGTAACACATAGGCATATATAATAAATATCTATGTATAAGTTTACATATACTTCTACTTTATAAGGCAATCTGAATCTATGAATAAATAATTTCCCAACTATGAGTGACAAAATGACACTTATGATAGCATATAATTTATTATGATTTAAAAATCAGGGAATGGGCTGGAGCGGTGGCTCAGCAGTTATGGCGCTTGCCTAGCATGTGTGAGGACCCAAGTTCGAACCCTAGCACCACATACACAACTGAGTGTTGGAGCAACAAAGGCCACATGAAAAACTAAATAAAGTTGTTTCTGTCTCTCTCTCTCTGTGTCTCTCTCTCTCTCTCTCTCTCTCTCATCTATCTCTGTCTCTCTCTTTCACTGTCCCTCTAAAAAAAAATCAGGAAATTTTAATTAAACAAAAATTTTGTGTATTTCTTCCAAATAGCTTGAATTCCAAATTTATATATCTTATTTAAGGAACAATAAAGCCTTGTGAAATGTCGTTAAGTACCAAAGAAATACTACTTTTCTCCAAGTAATGAGGGGCCAACTCAGAATATAGAAACATCTGCTTAAGTAAAATGGCAAACATCTTTATATCTGGCAACATAAACTACACTATTCATAGCAGAAAATGTTTCATTTTGCTTCACCCTGACAATAATTAAAGCATCCTGGATTGTTATGTTTACAAAATTTTGTGTATTTTTCAACTCACTGCATGAGTCCACATAAGTTTATTTCTCATATAATATGTTCGTTTAGTTTGATTTTAAACTTTTATCCAGAATCGGAAATTTTAACAAATCAGAAAAAACTTTTCATGCATGTAGATGATGTTCATAATTATTTTTATTTACATACAATGTTTATGAGTGGTATGTTGGCCAATAACGTGGCTTTGTAAATGGCAGATTTCATTTATTAATTTGTGGCATTTATTAACATGGCTCAATTGGTCTCAAAGCAAAGTCTTTCTTTAAAGACTCATGGGGAGGAGCAGGGGGTAAAGACTGATGAACAAGGGAAGTCCAAACTTGAAAGTCACTTATTTCATTAAGTGCATTACCAAATTACTAGAATGAAATGCAGTTTTGCTCCAGAGAAAAATGTACAAAGAAAATGCTTCCTCTTCATTATCTTTCCTTCATTTGTGTTGGGAATTCATGAAATAGGTAAGTCTGAACTCAAAAGAACGAAAACCTTAGGGGACAAAAGAAAGAAAAAGATATTTCTCAAAGTAACGTTATCACAAATGAAAGAACAGGAGAAATTGAGTAGGGTTGGGTGGGAAGCTAAGCTGTAGTCGGGTTTGAAAGCCAAGATTATTTGAACTCAACTCATTATATCCCATCCTTCTATATTTGACATCTATAAAAACCTTTAAAACATTATAAGACAACTATGCAGTCACTCAATTTACGTTGTAATAGTTGTCCTAAATAAGGGACAATGGGACATTGATGGATTAACTAAAGACAGTGGTAGTGTGGCCTCTAAAATGGACCCGAAGAGCTCTGTCATGCTGAGCTGTGACTCAGGAAGGATGACCCTTAGGTTGAGACTTGCAAGCGCTCGTGGATTAGTGAGGGAACAAGTACAGTATCTCCAGGAGCTCACTTCAATAGACCACAACACTACTTTCTTGTGTTCATTTCATGCTTCAGTCAAACAGCCACTTATTATCCGCTGTGTTTAGAACACAGACATAGTTAAGGCTGTTAAAGTGACCGTGTGGGTTCTGGCCCCTCTGCCCTCATTCATGTGACCATATTCTCAGAGTTATAGCTGCAATCCGTATTCATTTGTGATCATAGGATGACTCCAGGCAAATTGGACCGAAAGAAAGAAAAAAAAAAGCTTTTTCTTTTGCATTCAATTTGCTATGGTTATAGAGACCCAATGATTGTATCTTTCATGATGTGTTAAAAGTGTTGAGGTACAAGGGCTATTGTGGCAGATGTCATACAGTATTCATAAGGCACCATATTGGGAAATACAGAGACCCAAAAGTCCAAGCAGCCTCCTTGATCTCTCTACCTCACATCACTTTCGCTATGTCAAGTGTCTCTGTCCTGGTGTCTCTTCCTCATGCGAAAACACAAAAGGCAATGAATAACCCATTATTCAACATAATAAATTTTAGTCTCGATTTTTGTCTGTGAAAATGAATAGCTATCTTTGGAGCCAATTTTAAGTGTCATAGGTTCCAGGCCTTGTTGTCACTTCTATCTGAACTTGGGCGAGTCATTTAACCTCTCTGAACTCGAGTTACCACATCTACGAAATTGAAATAATAATAACTAACTCACAGGGTGTTAAGGGTCAAATGCAACACTGTAAGTGGGAATATTTTGGAAACTGTGCAGTGTAAAGTACTACCGACCATAGTTTCTCTTGCCTGTAATACCAGGGAAGTAAAATTGGAATTGTTTCCATTTTCCAATTTTTAATAAGTCAAAATAAAGTTTACACATGGAATACAGTTTCTTTAGGTGCCTAGAACTATTGATTGACAATTATCTTCACAATTTAAATGGTTCCATTTCAATATTTGAATTAAATTCCATGGAAAAAGAGATTACTAACTTTTCAATATCTGATGATCTTTATTTCAAATTGTTAGCTATAAAGCACATATTAAACTCAAAATTACTTTTTGTCTAGCCTCAAATTAGGACTGATAGAATGACAAAGTTAGGCATGTGTGTATGAATTCTTTGGCATTATTTTTTTTTCACAAGGACAAAAATATTTGACAAAAGAGTATTCACAGACATTTCACTCACTACCAAGATTCCTTACCCTCTAAGCGAAATCTGTCTTTGCCCGTAGAAAGAGGGTACCCTTGCTCAGTCTCAGTCAAGAATTCTGCCATTGTCAGCTCCATTTTAAAAGGTTGCCACAGAATTGATTCATGAGATGAGAGAATGGAAAGAAGAGAGGCGAATGAGGGAGTGAGAGAAAGAGAAGAAAAAAGGAGAGAAGAAGGAAAAGAGTGGGAAGGGGAAGGGAGAAGATTTAGGCATGTGCAACCTGTACCTCAAGACTAATTTGCTCTTTGGAGATTAAAAATAACAAGTAAAAAAGGAAAGAGTTGCTAAGAAGGAGTAGAAATTAAAGGTGGGGATAAATGGCAGTCACTGACGTTGGAAGAATAAAGTATAAGAAAGATCTATGACGTGTACCACTGTGCCCTGTGAGCAGTATTTTGATCTTAATTGTATTTATTTATTTTTGTTTCATGATCCATGTTGTCTACATGCATGGATGGGATAGTGCATGATCCAGGTATTTTCAGTAGACATTTTAATAGTTTCAGTGAATGTCATTCAAACTATATCAACAGGAAATCCATATACCAGAGGACATTTCTTAATTATTAATATTAGTTGCAATTCAACAAATTGAAAATAGAACGCAAGCTTGTCTCAGATACACTTGTTTCACAGGAGTTTGCATTCTTATAACTTTTACTTCCTTACTATAATGATCTCAAATTAACAAGCCAAACAACAAAAGACATCACTAAAATTAACAGTGAATAAAATTATACTCTATTTTCCCTAAAATTATGCATGTTATCTAAAATTGTATGTAAAATATCTGTTTTGTGGAAGCTTATTAGCTACTATTAATTATTCTCTTTCTATAAAAATGAGTATCTGTTGCATAAAAAATTGACCTTATTTGTCTCTGAAAGTGACAATATAGGTACTTTGAAGTTGTTTTTCTTTCTCCCATTACATATCAAATGCTGTCCATCAATACTTTGAAATGATTTTGTTGACCACTGACTGTATTAATTAAATTAAACTTGGGTTTAGCAATAGGACATTGGTATAGATGAAGCACTTTGAAGACAAAAAATCAAGTACTATATCATTACTAAAAATGGCCTTTAAATATATTGCTTCTATTTATTTTCCAAGCAATTTGAAAGATATTTCAGTAGTCATGTAATTAGTTAATAAAATAGAATTATTTTTTAGTTCCTAAAAACAGGTTGGCCTGTAGTGCCAATATTTTATTGATGCCGCCACTGATCTGAAGCGTAGTATTTAAACTTAATTAAATCCAAGGAAAAAATGTGTTGTTTATTTGTCATGGGGACTAGAGGTAAAAATGAGCAGAAACAGCAATGCTATTGGAATAATGTGTTTGTGATGCTGATAAATTGTCATCATGACTTTTATATTTCTTAGGAGAATAAATGGGTGGATCACAGGTAAGTAAAGAAGAGACGAATAGCATTTTCTTGTTAATATTATGTACTTTACATCTTGTCGGGAAAAATGAGTACTATTTTAGTGTGAATATTCATTCAGAACCCTGAAAACTTGAAAAGGAATTGAGGCCAGATGAAAACTGTATTTCCATACTGGACTCTATCTGAACCACCTCTGAATAAGATTAAAGAGCAATTTAGAGAAAATTTGGTTTCAGAGGCTAATACCAATCCTCTAAGGACCTTGACATCAGAGAAGTTTAGAAGATAAATTTCGTCTCAAATTTCTTTTGGAATAAAAGATCACTTCGTTATTCTTTTTTTTTTTCCTTTAAAAGAGAGACAGTGAGAGAGAGAGAGCAAGAGAGAGAGAGAGATACAATTTGATTCAGTTTTTCATGTGCTTTTCATTGTTCTGACACTTCGTTGAGTACATGGTGCTGGGATTCAAACCCAAATCCTCCTGCATGCCAGGCAAATGCTGTAACCCTTGAGCCACTGCTCCAGTCCTTACTTCATTGTTTCTAAGCAGAGTTTTCAACTTAATGAGTTATTAACAAAATCAATATTGTTCCATTCAGAAACTGATGAGCATGCCTGATTGTAAACACAGGAGTTAACTGTCATGGAAAGCTATCACTGGTGAAAAAATGTATGTTGACTACTCTTCCTCTATTTTCTGAGTTCTACAGAATTTTACTGTTTTACTAATGTTCAATATTTCTTTTCATTTCCATAACAAACCTTTTTCAATTTATGTGGTAAGATAGAAATGAACTGACCTCATTGCAACATATATGGAATAGAACTTGTAAAAGCAGAAAACATGGTTTGTATTAAGAACAAAACACTATAAATTCCATTCATGTGTGTTATCTGAAAAAGACAATTTTATAAGCTGTAAAAATCAGGATCAGAAAATAAATATATGACTTGATAATGTAGGGGTCCTTTGAACTGGATTAACGTTATCATTGGTTTGAACACTTGCCCTCTGAGCCCACTTTCAGAATCTGGAAATACGGATGGCTGCCCACTCTGTGAGCTAAGTGTACGTTCTCTGGAAAGACTGAAGCTGAATCTTTCCTTTTTCTTTTTTATAATGCTTTAATGTTATCATCAGAATTATTTAATGATTATTGTGTGGAGTGATAATCTAAAACAAAAGACTGTGGTTGGCTTTGCACTTTCCATGATCTTTAATTAGGATATTATATCAAGATTGCATGGTTGAGAGCAAAGGCATTTCCTCCCTCCAGTTTTGTGTTTGTGTTATCTGCTTCCTTGGGGACCTTGTGCGTATCAGTTTGTTCCTATTTTGGACAAACTGAATCATCTTCATCATTCATCCTTTTGTCTTTATGCCTTCTCATTTCCGTGGAGTTTCTCACTTCCATTCTTATTTCTGGCCTTTCCCCTGATGCTGTCTGACACAATATTCTTGCCATCTTTCTCTTAATGTCTTCAGCAATCTGGCTTTTGCAAGTCCACACATGAAGATCATTAATGGTATTCTCCTCACTCCAAAAGCCTTCTCACAGTCTTTGAAATCCTGCATCTGAAATTCTGACCAAGGTATTGGTCATGTTCTCTTTGTTTAAAAGTTTCCAGTTTCATTGCATCTATGAAATGATTTTTCCCCAAATTCTCTCATTCTTTCCTGAAAGTCATTAATTCTTTATATTCTTTTCTTTTAAGATGACTTTGAAAATGATTTGCTTTCATCTATAGCCATGACCTTTCTCCTATATAATGAGTTGCAAGTTTTTGATTACTTACTGAGCATTTGTACTTTGTTTTGCTTTCACTTCAAACTCAACAGTCCGGAAAAGAACTGACAGGATTTCTGTCAAACAAGTTCCTGTTTCCCTTGTGCGATTTCTCTTATCATCTTGGAGTTTTCTATGGTATCTTACTTATTCCCACACACCAGTACTGCCATGTTTTGTCTTCTATGGGACTTTTGTTTAAACTTCCATTTATCTCTTTTTTTATGTTCCTATTACCTCAATACTAAATCAGTCACTTATCAGTTCTGCTCCAATCACAGGAGATAAAGTATGTAAAAGAACTTTGTCAAGAAACAATTTTGTTACCACTGCTATTACTACTATTATAGTACTACTCTTATCCTAACATCTCCTTGCTGCATGTGTTTCTAGTCAAATACTTCCTTGCATTAACTGAAGATCTTCACAATACAGACTAATTGCAATATAACATTTCAGTCTTTCCCCTTCTTGCTAGTTGAAATTTATAGTACTGATATTTAAAACCCCATAATAAGACACTAAACAATTTTTCTTATATATGTTTCCTCCAAAATAAATAAAAACTGTGTACGCTTCTCACACTAAATAGCCAACCTTGTCATGATCCCTTTTAGAGAATTCTGTTTACACTGTTTTCCATGACTTCACTCTTCAACAGATGCTTCCAAATTCTCTTATCAATGTAAATAAAGTTCCACTTCTTTTATCCTGAATATCCAAAGTAATTGGTTTATTCTTGATGCATATAAGATTGTATTAATATTATTTTCCATGACCATGCTTTGGTTTTAAGGTCCTTGAATTAGATAAAGATTTATACTTTTCCCCTATGGTGTCCTTGAACTGTTGACTTTTTAAAAATATTATTTCATCATTTATTGATGTTGTTTTTTAATTGAGAAATTTATTTTTGAACAACCATACAAGTTTTTAACAAAATAGTATAAAATGTATATAAATTCTGAACATTAGATTTACCCCAAAGAGTGCTCCCCCCAATTACCCACCCTAATCTCTCCCTTCCCCTTCCCAAAACATCTCTAAAAATGTATTAGGTTGTATAACATTACACCTTATATGGATTTAACACATAATAATAGACCTCCTTTCTCAATGGCCAAGGTCTAGTTCCAGCCTCCACAGATGAGTGAAGACATTCGATGAGTGAAGACATAACCCTTCTGGGTTATGCTGATTTTACTCAGCATCATTTCTTCCATAGCCATCCATTTACCTTCAAAGGCTGCAATATCATTGTTTCTAATTGCTGTGTAAAATTCCATGGTATGTATGTACCGCAGTTTTTGGATCCATTCATCCAGTGAGGGACATCTGGGTTGTTTCCATAATTTAGCAATTGTAAATTGAGCTGCTATGAACACAGATATTGATGTGTCACTATAATGTGCTGATTCTAAATCCCCTGGAAAAATACCCAGGTGTGGAATAGCAGGATCATATGGTGGGCTCATCAACATATCTCCTAAAGTGAAGGAAGTAAAGGCAAAAATCAGTGAATGGGATGTCATAAAGCTAAAAAGCTTTCGTACTGCCAAGGAAACAATCCAAAGAGTCAAGAGGTTTCCTACAGAAATGGAGAGAATCATGGTCTATGATTCCTCTGACAGGGGCCTCATATCCAGAATCTACAAAATCCTCAAAAATCTCAACTACAAAAACACAAACAACCCAATTAATAAATGGGCCAAAGAGCTAAATAGAAACTTCTCACCAGAGGACATTGATCAAGTCAATGAATGCATGAGAAAGTGCTCTAAATCACTAGTAATCAGAGAAACGCAAAT
>PVKS010018349.1:28345-40390 GCA_004027875.1 Aplodontia rufa
TCTCCCTCACTGTCCCTCTCCTTAAAGAAAAAAAAAAAAGATATCACCTCACGCCAGTCAGAATGGCAAAAAAATGAAGAAAATAAACAATAATAGATGCTGGAGGGGCTGGGGAGAGATAGGCACACTAACACACTGTTGGTGGAGCTGCAGACCGGTACAGCCCCTCTGGAAAGCGGTGTAGAGAATCCTCAAAAAACTAGGAATGATCCCACCATATTGATGTTGTTTTCAAGAACAAATTTCCTAATTTTGGATATAATAGAAGAAAAAAGCTCTAATGCTATTTACATATTCATTCTAAAACTATAAACTGAAGGTTCAATTAGTATTGTCTAAATTTGTTCCATTAATAAATAGTATAATAATATCAGTGCAAGACATTTTTGTTTATATGGTAGAAATATTATTCTGCTCACATATTTCTTTACCATAATTTTCATGAGGGAAAAAGAGAACATAATTCATGTCTTACAAATAAAAAGAAATAACCAGAGTTTTTAAAAACTGCAATGATCTCTTGGTTGCTTTGGATTGACTTCCCTGGCCAACAGACCGTGACACCTGAGTGAGTGTGTGTTCATAAGGATGAGAGGCATTCTTGGAAAAGTACGACATTGCCTGGGCAGGAAATATGTGTGAACCAAGCAAATTCATTTCCATCGGTAGAGAAATAGTTTAAAATCCTGACTCCAATAATGGAAGCTTACTGATATAATTTGAGAATATGACAGATAATATGCTTATTTTGTTATTTAGAATTTTTTATTCTATTATATAAATGAATGCATTTCTGGAAATTCCTACCTCGCTTAGAAGCACAATGTGTACACCATTGTGGAGAAGATACTAACTCCCATTTAGTGATATCCTTGAAGTAAAATTTAACAGGAGCTATGTAAAAAGTTTGGCTGAAATAAAAAGATCAATGTAAAATAATTATGTGACAATCATTATCTCTAGTATTCAATGTATACCAGTTTTTTAAAATTTCACAACAATCCAATAAGAGGACATTACTAATATTAACTGTATGAAATAAATTTTGTATTACACTCTCCTAACTTATATAATCATTCAATGGATATTTCAGATGCCATTTTTATTTGATTTTATAATTTTTATCCTGGAAATTAATATAGAAAGTAATATAACCAAAAAGAAATAAAATAATTCTAATCCCTGAAAAGAAGTAGGCAAAATATTCTTCAAATAATTTGGCCCTGAATGAATCCAGTCTTCCTGGTATTTGGCAGAGGACAGAAGACATTCATCTTTGGAAATGAAATAGGACAGACAGTCCCAAGGGCAGATTGAGTATGGAATCTTTCGCAACTCAGCACTGCAAAGTTCCCCTGTAGAGAACACATGTGTCATGAAAGAAATAAGATGCTTATGTTTTCCAAATCTTAGAATTTTTCAACATTACTGTGTTTTCAATTTAATCAGTTGTAGATGTATAAAAACAGAAAAATTTATGAAGCGATGGAGCTGTAGATTGAAAATACGTAAAAACTATTGCTCTTTTGCAACTTTATAAAATAGTAGACTTGCACAATAATCTCCTGACTTACAAAATTCTATTCAAAAATTATACACATCTGAAGACTGCATTTCATGGTGTGTTACACTCATGTCATATTGATCATTGACATCAATAAACTATATGCATTGGCAGATTTTTAGAAATATTACTGAAATGCACTGTTCTATCATCTATATTATTAATGTATTTTTAAACAATTTCATTTTGAAAATACTGAAATAATTGCCTTTGAGTTTGTGAACACACTGATTTCTGAATATGACAAGATATTATAGTAAATGTAATTTTTAAGAATATAAAAGCACCTACAAGAAAAATTCTTATGTTTTACAGCTAAACTTCCAAATTTGATAGCCACTATTCACATGTGGCTATATACTTTTCTAATTGAATAAAACTTAAGATAAAAACAATCATTCTTTTACTTGCTTTGCATGCGTGCTGCCACCTGTGCCTCGTGGCTACAACACTCAACACCACAGATATTCCAAGTTCCCAACACCATAGAAAGGTATTGTGCCTTTCATGTATAACATAAAATTAGTAATAATATCTGCTTAAAATACAGTAAGACAGTTTAACTGCATGTTGTCATCATATTCCAACTATTTAATCTTAGTTTTGGATTTGGTTTAGATAATTATGAAAAAATAACCTAACTTTTCCCTATTTTAATTTCTTAAATCTATGCAATTGATGCTTTCTGCTCATGTAGCACCATCAAATATCATGTTTTCTTTAATGCTATACCCTATATGTGAAATACAATCTCCCAGATGTATGTTAAACAAATCTAGAAGAAATATTTTCATAGCATATTGCTTTTACATAATTGAAAGCATCTTGCCTAAATTTCTGAATTAAACTTAGCTGGGAAACTTCTGGACTCATGGAAAATTTCAGATTTTAAAGTTCATTGGTTTCAGAATTATTGAGGCACACTAAGCTTAAATTGAACTTAAAATGTGAAAAATGTACTTAATTCCCTTCTCTGGCTTAAAAATAGCCAAAGGAATTTTGCTCAAAGTTATGAGTCACTGAAATCCAGGAAACTTTAGGAATCAAGGCTAGCTTACACTAATCTTTGCAACTTTGATGTATACATGTTAATTTGAGGATTAACGTTAAAATGTAACCACTTTTAAATATAAGTATACCTGCCTCATCACCAAGAAGTTAGTCATTCTGTAATTTTACATAGTTTAATCTATAGTTGTATAGTTCAAGTGGACAGAATTTTTATTAATCCAATTAGTTCCAAAAAGTCAATTCTTATCTTGTTATTGAAAGAAATGAACACATATACAGGTGTAGAAGTAGATCTATACATATAGTAATAATACTGAATAGGGCTATTACTGTTTCTGTAAGAAAAGAGATGTGTTCAAAGTTTTTCTTTTCTTTTTGTAAGAGATGGGAGGGGACAGAGAGAGAAAGACTCAACTTTGGTTTCTCATCTGGTTTTTGGTGCTCCGATACTTAGTTGTGTATAAGGTGCTAGGGTTTGAACCCATGTCCTAGTGAGGAAGCGCGATACCACTGAGCCACGGCTCCAGCCCCAAATTTTGAATATGGAGCTAACTGTTGTGATCTCCCTATTCTCATCTGAGCTCCCACTAAACAACAAAATTGTCCTGTGTCCCTGAAACTTACTCTCCCCCTCAAGTCTATATAACATTGTAATGTGGAAGGGAAAAATTATGATAGTAAAGTTGTGGTCCTATGACAAAATGGTTGTGACTTCTCTTCTCTCTGTGGAGAGATACACGGTGCTTGATCTCTTGAGTTAAATGAGTGGACTTCAAGAGAACTTTTAGTTAACATAGAGGATTTTTCTAGAGGAGAGACCTTTATCTTACCCATTCCACATAGAAGTTTTCTGAGCTATAGAAATGCTAGTTAGTTTGTGGTGGTGTACCTGAATGAAACTGTGTGAGAATTCTTGGAACAAATTTTCATGTGGTCTCTAAAGTTTGGAGAGCCTGTGAATAGATCATGTGCTCTGCCTCTTAACTACATAAATCTGATGAGTCAAGCAGCTAACTGTCTCAATGTGAGGTTCTGAAAATCAAAGACAGAAGAGCAAGCAAAACTTAGCCCTCTTTGGCATGACAAAGATGAATAACTTTCCTAGGTAACAGATGTTACTGAAGAAGATAGGTGGTTCTAAGCCACCTTAAATGGTGTTACAATAAGTTCAACGACTGGGACAAAGAATTCAGGCAGGAAGCTTTTGTATAGTACACTCTGGAGGACACAGGAGCTGAAGGGAGTGTCACAAAAGGTCATGGTTTAATCAGTGTGATATGGACTATGAAAGTTCCTTGGAGATGTCTGAAAAAGTTCTGTAACATATCGTATAAAAGATATAAAATCTGAACAATTGTCCCACAACACAACAATCACTAATATATATTTACCTCTTCCTTTCTTTTTATCCACTCATGATTCTTGTTTGTATCTTAAAAGAATCAGAAATAGCCAAAAATGGATCATTTCTTCTTATTTATAGAAGTCCCTAAGCCATGATTCAGAAACTGAATAGATGGGAAAGGGATGGATATCTTCAACTATATGATAATTAACTGTGAATGTAGACATGGCTAGCAGTTTTCATTCTTGAAAGTCATGACATTTTTCTAAGATGTTGCCATAGAGAGAGACAAGAGCTAATTTAAAAGCAGGTGTTGCAGAGAAGTAGATATTTTTTTTCCTTGTTCTCTCAACAAATTGAGATGTTTCAATACATTTTTTACATATATAAACCAAATTCTTTCCTAGATGGCTATCTCAAAAATGAGTGTTATTGGTCAAAATGGGAATTGGATGAAAGAAGATGGGTGACTGTTGATAGTTCATCACTTACAAAAAGGAAGAAGACATGCTGAAAATGCATAGGTTATGGGCACGAGTAGTTACCTCAGGTTTTTCAAGCCCACTCAAACAATTTTTGTTCACTCTTTCCTATTTTAAAATAATTTTCTTTGATAGAGTAGAAAGTAGTTGAACAGCTCTGTTTTCTCACTATACTATTCTTCTTCAAAATATAACTCCCTTTCTTTGCTTTTGGTTTTGTGCTTCCTGCTGGAATAATTCAATATTTCTTCCTGTTTGTTCCCTTTGGCATTTTCCCCCTTAGATATTTGCTTATGCTAGGACATAATTTCCTTTCATCTTTCCTTATAAAGCTTTGCTACTCTTTGGCTTGTCCTTCAGTGTACCCCTTTGCTTCTCTTAGTTTTCATATGGTCTTCTAAAATAAGCTTAACTGAAATGTATATGTATCTGAATATTTCTGAATATTCTTTTCTTTTTTTGCAGAAAGATATGCAATATTCAGTTCCTTTATCATTTCTATTTTTTCCCTATGAGTCAGATTTGCAATCTCTATTCATAAAGCCTTATTCTTTTTCTCCATATGGTGAGGTACTCTTACATATTTTCAAATATCTCATAGTGTTAGATATTTTTAAAGCCATTACCAAATGTTTGTGCTCATATTTCTGCCTCCTGCTCTGTGTATATTTTAATAAAAATATGTATACTTTCATAAAAAAGTTACATGTATTTGTTCTTTTCCCAGAATTCTGCTAAATTTGATGTTGTCAGTGTGTTTTGAAAATGATTTTATTGTTGATATGACTCTTCGTTGGATTATATTCAGTGAATATTACAAATAATTTTATTTTTGAAATAAATCATGATTTTATTTTGGTCCAATTGAATGATCAGTTTTAATAAATGTTTGATGGATAGATTGATAAATTGATTTCTTTTCTTAGAGGGTCCATAGTTTCCCTAAACAAATGATACTTGTTTCCTTTATGAAATTATCTCTATGTTGGTTAATTTTATGTGTCAACTTGTCTGGCCTGAGGGATGCTCTGATAACTGACTGAAGCTTTAGTTCTGCTTTTACTCCTAGAGTGCTTCTGGAAGAGCTTTTCACACAAATCTGTGGACAGAACAGAGATTACCCCCAATGTGGGTGGATATTATCTAATCTTTTAAGAACAAATGCATTGAATAGAATAAAAAGAGAAAGGTTAAGCTTGTTTGTGTTGGGACATCATCTCTTCTGCCCTCAGAAGGTCCTGGTTCTTCTAACTTCTAACTCAGACCCAGACTTATGTCATAGGCTCTTTCTGGATGTGAGCTTCTGGGTTTTGAATGGTAACACTGACGTCCTTGGTTCTCCAGCCTGCAGATAGCATCTTGTAAGATATCTTGGCCTCCATAACTATGTGAGCCAATTCTAGAGCATGTCTACTCCATATGTACATGTATTAGGGTTCTCCAGAGAAATTACAATTCATATCACTGAATTACAATTCCCTATTATGATCATGATTTTAACACATTTTACTTTTATTTCTGAAAATTTTTAGTTGTAGACAATATGAACTTTACAACTCTGCACCTCACTACTTGTATTTCCAAAGAATAATTGAATTATTCTATGTAAACACAATGTAATTCAAATATCTAATATAGAATCTATATTTTAAAGTGTATTCATTTGTCCTACAGATGCACTTTACAGCATATTTTTAAAAGTTTAAAATCTAACCAAAATACTAATTTTTAAAAATTTAAGATATAATCAAAATACTAATTGTGTTCAATTGCCATATGCAATTTACTTTTTCAGTCAAAATTATTGTGGGATACGTTTATTCTAATTCAAGTAATCTAGGTCACTCATTTATGATACTCTATGAGCAATATATATATATATATATATTTGTACATATTCTGTATATATGTACAAAATTTATCCATAAAATCTTCCTTTTGTTAAAATTTAGGCAACTCTATCATTATAAACATGCTGCTATAATCAGTCTTATAAATGCCTTTTTATGCACATGGACATATTTTCTTTTTCACGTGTAACAAAAATAATTGCTGTCTATTTGGGTAGACATGCATATACTTACAATAGATATTACCAAATCACTCTTCAAATTAATTGTACCAAATTGTACTTTGGCTACCAGTGTATGAGCATGAACGTATCTCATACATGACAGTGGCTGGTAATTTCAGGCATGTCATGTAGTTGAAATAATGTAGTATGGAGCGTTTCCAGATTGTCTTTTTTCACTTATTACTATTCATTTAAGTTTCCTCCAAGAACCAAGTATTTTCATGATTTCACAGTTCATTTCTTTTTAGTCCTGAATACTATTCCCTTGTCTGGATATAATAGAGTGTATCCATTCACACTGGGATGAAAGACATCCAAGTTGCTTCCAAGTTTTGGCAATTATGAAAAAGCTGCTATAAAAGTCTGTGAAAGGTTTTTTGTATTTTAAAATATATTTTCAACAAATTGGGGTGAATTTGAATGATTGCTGGGTAGTAAAGTGAGGATATATTTAGTTGTATAAGAAACTGCCCAACTGTACTCCAAAGTGGCCTTACTGTTTACATCCTTATTAGCTATGAATGAGCGTTCTTATTGCTGTGTATCCTCACTATAATTTGACAGTGTCAGTGTTTTAAATTTTGGTCATTCCATAAAGGTCATGGTAATATTACATTTTTTAAATTTTAATTTTCTTAAACATATGTGATATTGAATTAGCATACCCTTATTGTGATGTGTATGTATTCTGTGGTAAGATGTTTATTCTAATCTTTGAATCATTTTTTCAATGTCAGATTTTTTTATTGTTGAATATTTAAGAGTTATTTGGAAATTTTAAATAACAATCGTTTTCAGATGTGCCTTTCGCAAAGATTATCTCCCAGTTTTCTATGGCTTGTTTTTTAATTCTACTAATACTGTGTTTTCTGGAGCAGAAGTTTTTTTTATTTTAATAAAGTCTATCTTATTAATTATATTAATTATTTCTATCATGGATCATTTCTTTGGTGTATCTAAAGAGGTCATTACCATACCCAAGGTCACCTAGATTACCTTCTAGGATTTGTGCAGTTTTCTGTCATATATGTGGATCTATGACCCATTTTGAATTATTTTTGTGAAAGGGGGTGAAGTCTGTGTCTGGATTACTTTTAGTTGCAAGCGTCGTTTTGTTCTAGCATTGTTGGATAAAAATACTATCTCGCTCCTTTGTATTTTTTTTCTCAACTAAAGATCAGTTAAGTATATTTGTGTGGGTCTATGACTGGGATGTTCGTAGTATTCTGTTGGCATTTTTGTCTATCCGTTAACCAAATGCTTTGGTTACTGTAACCCTATGTAATTTTGCAATTCAGCAGGATCAATATGCCAGTTTTGTTATTTTGTTTTTCCATATTTAATTGTGTGCTACCAGAGAGATGAATGATTACATCTCATCCTTATTTTTGCATTGTTATCTCCCATTCAGAGAAGAAAATGTGTTTAATTTTTTCAGAAAAAAAGTAACTAAATGTAATTTAGAGAATAGTTGGTGGAAATTTCATTTTGAGCAATTATGTATATTTAGATGCCTGAAATTCAAAGAAAAATTAGTGCAACTGATCTATCATAAAATATAGTTAGAGGATAAAGAAAAAAATTCATTCTATACAACCAAATAATATATTGACTTGACTCTAAAGTAGACCCATATATTCAGGCAAAGGAAATACTGAGGAATTCAATATCAGATTTTAAGACCAAGAAGGAGCTGGTGGTGAAGCATGGGCTTAGCATGCTCAAGGCCTGGGTTTAATCCCCAGCACCAAAACAATCAGAAAGGACATGTTAAGGAAGATACATTAGTGACTTCTATTCACTATTGATTCGTATCTGACTATACCATCGATTCCTACCATCCTATTAGGTGCTACATCAGCATGTAGATATGTGAGATACTATTTTTGGATTTTCATTCTCAAAGTCTGAATTAAAAAGGGAAAAAAATATCTTGAGAATGAATTTTGAATTTGGATTTTTTAAAATTTTATTGATACTGTAAATAACATCTATGAGTCAAGCAGATTGTGCATTGGGTAAATTTAATTAACAAAAGGAACAACAAAATTTGATCATGATTTCTTGAAAGATACCAGTGCAGTTTAATAAATTATATACTTTATTTTTTCTTGTATTCCATTGCAACCTTTTTTCTCCACATTTTATTGGTACATTATAATTATACACATAGATGGGATTTATTATTACATACTCAGACATGCACACAATATACAATGTGATTTGGAAAATTGCATATTTCAAAAGTAAAATCTATTGTATTTAAAATGATTTTGGCAAGAATCAAATACTTTTATGTCTTTATTTCCCATGATTTACTACATATCTTGAGAAAAGAAAAATTTCATATTTTCTGATCCACTATCACTGCTAAGATGAGCAAGAAAAAAATGTTCTGAAGGTTGAATTTGGTGATGTATAGAAGAAGAACAAATTAGTAAACTATTTGTTTCAAAATAGCAATTTTATAGTTGGCTTGTAAGGGAAAAATCATAATAATTATTTTACTTATATAATTTCAAATATAAAACAGTTGAGGTAGGGCATTTGAAAATGTGAATCATAGAATTAAATGGTTTCTAAGATACGTAGTAAGAAAAAATAAACTGCAATTATATAGAAAACACTATTATAAAGAAAAGCAGTTTTCAAGAGAATTATACACACTTATTAAACATTGTTTGGGTCATTAGACATTATTAATCATTCAATGAAAAAATAGTTACTAGAAGCCTACTGGAAGCAAGGCAACACTCTTTAAATTAGTTATATTTTAGAAAACAATACAACAACAAAAATAAATTATTGTTTAAATGGTTAAACCGTAACCAAGGAGACAGATAATAAAACAAGCATAGTGAATAAGCAAACTTCAATGTGTACAGGAATGTGGTAAATAATCTGGGAATAAAAGGAGGAGAGCTGAGTAAGGATAAAGTTACCGAAAGGAAAACTTCAGTTTTAAGCAAATTATAAGTAGGAAGTCAGATGAATTGAATCTGGCAGACAAGCTAAAATTTGAACAAAGACTTATAGAAGGTGATAGAATGGGCTAAATTCTGGCAGAGACCCTGAGTGAACAATTAGCATTGAGTAACTAAGGAAAAATAATGAATCCTTGTAGCTATATTGGGCAGAGCACGGGGGAGATGTGGTCAGAGACAACAGGGGATTATCAGGGAGAACGCTGTAGTCCACTATAAAGATTCTCTACTGAGGATGCGAATGAAGCCAGTATATTTTAAGGTCAGGAATGAAATGATGAGACAGGTTTTGAAAGGACTACTCCAGCACCTGTGTTGAGGTTATGTAACAGGAAACAAGGGAAGAAGTTGGACCACTGGGTGCTGGAGGCAGTGGGGTCCTAGAGCCAGATCACTAGACATTTGAATTCAGGACAGGAACTTGAGATGGACTATGGTGGATGTATTTATACATAGAGAAATAGTCATTATTTGAAGATATGACAGTGTTTGTTTCACTTTCATATGGATTCTGCAGCATAGAGTTAGCTTTGACATACTGCTTCAGCAATTCATCTCTTTTACTATTGCTCTTTGGAAGTGGCTACAGTAATGAGTGAATTCGTTTTAAGTGGCACTTTCAGATTGGATGACACCGTCTCCGTTGCTTATTAATTAGCTCCCATGCTTCTTTTTAGACAGATCTTCAATTTCACTAAGCTAGTCGTGGTTATCCTGCTTCCTTTTTTTGAAACTAAATTAGAGTAGACACAAGATAAAGCTGTGCAAGTTAGGTTAAATTCACAATTAGGTTAAATCCACTCTATTCAGTGGGAGCTCATTGGTTCCATTACGCACAACATTCTCATAAATGGAGACTCGAAGGAGATGAACTTAGATCTTACACAGCGTCATAGTTAGGGATGGTAGTTAGAAATGCTGGGCCACCTTGCATTGTTGCTCACAGCTATCACAAGGACTAGGCTTCCATGAATAAGGACATTAACCTGAAAAGATGGGTAGAATCTGTACCCTTGACAATGTCTCTGAGCAACTACATTAATCGAGTAAGGATGCTTCTCATATTTTTCTTTCTCATTGAGTCAAATTGTAAACACACCTTATAGCTGAAGTTGGTGTGATGCCTTATTATTTGCCATGGATAGCATCCTGATTGGTAAAAGGACAAAGATTCAATATGAATGTCTGTCATTCCCTTCTCTATGGAATAAATATGTTATTCAAATATCAACACTATCACTATCATATTTAGTCTCCTCATTTGCAATTGGTCTTAATCCAAAATTTAGAACAAGTTTATATCAATTATAATAGAGGTATGCAAATATTTTAAGCAAGTACTTTAGTGCTATAATCTTTTTTCTAAAGAGAGAGAGAGAGAGAAACAGAGAGAATCAATTTTATTTAGTTTTTCATGTGGTTTTCTTTGCTCCTAAATTTCATTGTGTAGAGTACAACTATGACTTTGGTATGTCTTGTGAGTTTGCTATTTTCATTTCAATCTTACGCATTGCAAAAGTGAGGCTCAAAGGCATAAATTAGTGTATAATACAATATTTATATGTTTTTAATGTATACTTATAATTCTTTATTTGATGTTCAGTTATATTTCTATGAAAATATTTTGCACACCCATTTAAAATACAAATGTGTAAGTACATGTTCTACACACAGGTTTTCAAAATCTGATGTCATTATGCATATCAATAAATAGTCATATCAACTGTTCAAATACAAAAAGTTAGGCTTGATAGTGTATTCTGGTTGATTGTATCAATATATTATAAAAATCAGCTTTGATATTCAGTTTTTTTTCTTTTTTTTTAAAGAAAGAGGGAAAGTGAGAGGGAGAGAGAGAATGAATTTTAATTTTCATTTGCTTTCATTTCTCAGACACTTCATTGTGTACGTGGTTCTGGGGTTCTACCCCTGTCACTGAGCAAGTGCCAAAACTGCTGAGCCATCACTGCAGCCTGACATTCAGTTCTTTAAATATAGTATCCCATACTTTTAAATTTTAAACCTCTAAAATCAATATCAAGATAATAAAATAAGAACTGGTTTTAAGATAATTTAAAAATCTGGAGAATAAAACAAAAGATACTAGTTGAATCTTTTTTACTTTTTTCATTTCTTTTTTAAATTTATTTTTTATTAGTGCATTACAGTTTTACATAATGATGGGATTAGTTGTCGCATATTCTTAGATGTACACAATTCAGCAATATAATTTATTGAACATCCCTCCCTCTGCACCCCTCTACTTCCCTCCTCCTATCTTCCAATCCCCTTGCCTTTCTTCTGAATCCTATATTTTTCCTAAAAATCCCAAGTACAATGACATAATTTAAAAACTATGAATAACTTTTTATGTATATGCATATATATGCATATATATATATAAAATGGTAGTATATACAGTGACACATTTATAAATGCTTGAAATTGGAATGTACCTTGCTTTACCACAGTTCCAACATTTCCCATTCACTTCCCTTCCTGTCATCCCTTGTTATTGTTCAAAATATTTGACATTAGGATTAAACATTTACATTTTTATAGGCATGTAGTATAACGTTCAAATA
>PVKS010018350.1:0-40282 GCA_004027875.1 Aplodontia rufa
TCCCTTTTGCTGCTTCAGAAGCACAATGAGCAAGAAGACTCCTCACTCGGTTTCCTCCCAGTTCTATGGTTAAAAGGGAATAATTTTTGAAATGCATTTTTCCCAAAAGATAAAAACCATTTAAGAAATCAAAGGCCATTAATTAAAAAAACCTCTGCTATGTGAATATTTTCTCTTAATATCTATAAAATTCATATTAACATTTAGTAAATAATTTTGGAGATAATATTTAAAACAAAACCACTGAAGCAACAAATGCAGTGTGTACTTCTACGTAGGTCACAGGGGTAAAACTGCAGGTACAGAAAAATCCACTCTGTTCATTCTGGCTAAATTCCAGTGACCCAATTTAAAATCACTTTAATAAGCTAGGAAGTATGTCCTCCCTATAAGGTAGACATTTACAGAATATGAGAGGATCATAGTCCTTGGAAGGTTGTAAGGAGATGTAAGATACACTGCAGTATATCTTTTTATATTGGGGGAAAAGAAAAGAGATGATATCACCTTATTTCCTCTGAAAATCTTCCCATATCTGGCAATCACAATCTTCCCAGAGCAATTGACTTTCATCTCCTTCTCCAATTGACTGAAGTCTTCAATTCGTGCATAGTTAGCATACACTAGATCCCCCTGTGGAGATCAAGAATGCTTTATTATAAAATATAAAAAGTTCCTCTGCATGAGAAATGTTTGATATTTTTGAAAAAGTGAAGAAGCAAGAACATGCAAAAGGATCAGAAAAACATGAACATCAAATAAGAGATGGGAGGGAGCAGCGGATTTCAGTGCAGATGGTAATTCGGGGTAGGGAAATAAAAATTAAATTTTTATGTCTTTTATTTTAGCCACTATAAACACAGAAGCACTCCCTCAGAAAAACACACTGTTGCATGCAGTTTGAGGATAAGGAACCCTAGGTTAAGGATCCCTGGATGAGAGCTTTACTCTATTCAGAGTGGCATTTCACAAATAGCAGCATAATGGGTCTTCACAGGTAAGGAAAAGGACCTGCTTCACTGGGTTCAATTATTAGGATGATCATGTGCAAGTATTACAACATCTCCAAATGGCAACATAATCATTTGCAAAGTATGCTGTTGGGTTAAATCAGTGATCCTCCAACTTTTTTTTTTGATCCTCTGTTCCCAAAATTAACTTTGAAAAGCAATGCAGCCAGCTATTCATATATTTTACATGGAAATCTTTTTTTTTTCATGTATCTGCAAAGAATGTGAATTTCTCGTATACTATACATATTATTATTTTAGAAGCAACTTACATAATTTTTATATGTGTACAGTGGAATTTAAATAAATATGTATTCGCTGACTATATTCAGCATCATCTACTTTAAAAAAGATCTGGATACTCTCTACTGTCTGAATTCCATGACGCCTTTTTCTTCTTGAGTTTCCGTTTTGTGTCCCTTCCCCTTCAGCATTTCACTCAGAAGAAAACTGCATTTGGAGTGAACTCTTGGGTGCATTGCACAGATTCCCTTTCAATGAAGAACATATTGCTTCCACTGCAGCGAAGACTTTCTGAGAATAGCCTTCAGCTGTCAACCACTTCAGGGATTGCCTCAGCTGCAGACGGCCACCTTTTGAGGTCATGTCACTTCTCAGGGTATCACACATTTAGTGGCTGATTGGTGTGAGCACACAAAGACCTGAACATCTCAATCCGATCTAGGACAATTCTGAAGGCCTAGAGTTCTTCATAGGGTCAGTTAGGGCTGCCCTTGAGCTTGCACTGCAGTGTGACTTCTCACTCTGCCTAATCCAGCTTCTTTTCCTGCCCTGCCACAGCTGTTAATTTCAGGACAACACTCTTTAACTGTCATCTAGTACACTAAATTCAGTTTCAAATTCTATTATTTTGAAAACTAGATATACTTGAAATTCTCTTATTAGTCACTGTTGAATAAGCATATGTATAAAATCAATTTTTTAAAAAAAAATTTTTTTCCTGGAACAGATAAATGTTCCTTATAAACTATTATAGTATCAATATTAATAATAAATATTATTTAGCAATATTATATTTAATATTTAATAAATATTTAATATTTAATAAATAATGAATTTTATTAATATCAAAGTGAGTTTAACAATATCATTGCAAATATTTATAAGTAGTACTACATACAAAATTTAACTGGAAACACATCACAATGCAATTAATGGGATGATAAAGCATTATCTTACAAATCTGTGGGTGAATTAGTTATTGCTAAATGAGACAGGGATCAACAACAGTTTTCTTTACATTTCTTATTTCCATACAGAATTTCCTAGAGACCTTGGATAGGAAAGAAAAGTTTTGTTACAGAACTGTCACTACATAATGCAAACCCCATCCCTGGTACAACTCCCTACTTTTAATGATATCATTTGAAATTTGAATTGGATTCACCTTTTATTTTGTTCAATTGCAAACCATTTAGCTTGCCAAATAATCTAATACCTAGCTGTTAGAATTGTTTGCTATTTCGACACTGAAAGTAACATTTCAGAGATTCTTACAACACAGAGAAATGTTTTAGGGGGATGGATGGGTATGTCTTATTTGTAAAATGAGAGAAAAATGATTATAAATTGGAAGGTGGGAGTAGCAGCAGGATCTTAGGACAGGCTAATACTTCAATTCCATGAAAAAGTACACTGGGCAATTGGTGATCAGGAAACAGATTTCCTTAAAATAATCGCAGGCTCTCATTTGGAAAGTCTTCACACCTCAGTTTAAAGTCCCTGTCCCAAATGATTTCCATAATGCTATAATTTTACTGTGGTTTTAGTTTTCCTTTTTGACTATATTTATCATAGCATATACACAACCAATTTATACCAAATACTAAAGCAGAGCTATTTCCAAGCTGATATTAAGAATTATTTGACAAATTTGTTGAAAATCTATTATTATGTGTCAGTGTTCTAGGTGGTACAGCCAATTCCTGCCCTTGACAGAACTTACATAAATATGGATGAAGGAAGATACTAAGATAACAAACACTGCATTTAATATCTAAACAAACTATATGGTATATGAAAAGATGGCAAATGCTATAGAAAAACTTAAAAGTTAAATAGGTACATAGGTACAATTTTAAATAGAATGAGGAAAGTCTAATTGAAAAGGTGACATGCTAAATCTTTCCATAAAAGGAATACTTTTCACTATTGTATTTCTTCCTAAGACCAATACATTATTTATGTAATACTAAAGACAGAACTGTATGTCTGGTTTATAATTTTTAGCATTTTCTAGTGCACAGTCTTATTCTAACTGTGGCTAAAAGGTCATTAAACCATTTATTTCAGAAAAAAAATAATGGAAGTATCCTAATTGAAATTTATCCTTAATACCATGAACTTTTGGAAAACTATTTCTTTCAATGTCACTAAATGGTGGTTAGCTTTTGATAAATTAACAATACTTCCAAAACAAAGTATGATGAAGAGGGGATTAGAAAAGACATTAGATTGAAAATAACAGTAAACTTTGAAAATGAAAACAAGTCTGATGGATATTCCCTCTCAGTATTTCTCAAATGGAAGCTGTCACTGTTGGTTAGAAAAGAGCCTTGTTTTTTGACAATGACCTTCTTGTATAATTTACAATGCACCATTGTTCTGTGCCTGCGAATAAATGCATTTTGCAGTGTTGGCTTCGGTTTTCCCTGTATCCTTTGAGCATCCACCTCCCTGCCTGTGTTCACCAAGCACAACTGAGAGGCAGGACTGCTATAAACATTGACGAAGCTGTATCTCTGTAGTAAGCCAATTCTAGCTCTTTGGGGAAGATACCCAGCAGTGGGATAGCTGGGTCAAAAGGCATTTCCAGCCCTAATTTTGAAATTATGGAACCAACTCAGATGCCTCTCACTTGATGAATGGATCCAAAAACTTTGGTACATATATACAATGGAATAGTACGCAGCTATTTGAGAAAATGATATTATGGCATTTGCAGCCAAATGGATGGAGATGGAAAAAATTTTGCTAAGTGAAGTATCCCAAACTCTGAGACTCAAGGGCCGAATGTTTTCTCTCATTTGTGGAAACTAGAATATAAGGAGAATCAGTACGCTAGATGGCTAACCTAAAAATTACCTCAACATGTATGAATTCTTACATGATCATGGGCAACTGTGCTAAGATTCCTGGGGGACGTAGGGATGGGGATAAGGAGGGGGAAGGGAAAAGGAAGGACATCAAGGGGACCAGAGGGAGGAAGAATGGGTGAATCTAATCAGAGGGGAACCTCCAACTTCTACAAGAAGTCCAATTAAGTAAAGTGAAACATGGAACCATGGGGAACCCAAAGGGGGGAAAACCATGGTCTGGTACCAGTATTGGCCTGTTCTGTCATTACTCTGCTCTGATGTTCTTGATTGTTTGATGATGAGCCCCTCCTAATTGTAAGGCCATATCTATCGAATTAAAAAAAAAAAGAATTGAGAGGCAGGCGCAGTTCTGGAGTGCTCAGCAATGGCATCAGCCAGGACCAACACAAACCCAGGCATCAGACCTGTGAAACCGAGGCAGGGTGGAAACATCTGTGCTACCAGCCCTTCAAACTGTTATGACATGTACGGAAGTTTGACAGCCACTAGATTATGTTTTAGGTTACTATGTTTTATGGACATTGTTAATTTTCAAATAGCCTAAAGCAAAGCCCAGAGGATTAAGGTGTACATTCAAAGAATACCAATAGTGAAATATCTTGCATACACAGATACATAATTTAAAAGAGTTAACACTCTGCAGCCTGGGTTATATATGATCCAGCAAAACACACAAACCAGAAAACTCGTCTGATATTTGAACATAATTAGGAATCCCATACAAATAACAGACTCCTTCTATCTGGCCATAACTCTGGAAGAATTTAAGCATACTTGAAAAGCATAAATGATAATGATTTTGATGATACCTTCTTGTGAGTAGAATAATCATGTCAAAGTTCAAAGATTATTTGGTGGATTTTAAGTGGTTATATTAACCTACAAATTAATCTGGGTATAATATTCTCTTTATAACATCCTGCCTTCCCATCTACAAGTATAATCTGTTTCTTCTACATAATTTTTTCACTGCTAAAGACATTTCACAGTGTTCTTCAAATGGTTTACACTCATCATCTGATAATATTTTAAGTGTATTTATTTTATAGTTATTTCAAAGTAAATTCCTTCATTATATATTCTGCTATCATATCTTATTTGTGCTTATATATTTAACTCTGATCTGGTAATATTAACAGTATTTTTAAATGAAGGTTTATTAGTTCATATTTTTGTATATTCCAGTTTTGAAGATATACCTTACAAATAATGGAGATAATTAATTTTAAAAGATCTGAAACACAAAAATATGTGGAAAATAATTTGACAATATCAAAATTAAGGATTTCTTTCAATAAGGGGCAACATAAAGTGAACAAAGAGCCAATATCTGGGGTTCGAGCAGTGGCTCACCAGGTGCAGTGCTTGCCTGGCATGTGCAAGGATGCAGGTTCGAACCCCAGCATCATCTACACAAAGAAGTGTCGGAGCAATGAAGGCCACCTGAGAAACTGTATGAAGGTTGATTCTCTCTCTCTCTCTCTCTCTCTCTCTCTCTCTCTCATTGTCTTTCTGTCCTTAAAGGTTAAAAAATAAAAAAGCAAAGAGCCAATATCTAAAACTAAAATGAGAAGAATAATTAAAATATTTAAGAAACCCATACAACTTAAAAAGGAAAAGCTCAGAAATTCAACCCAAGGACGGCTATAGTTAATCCATTCAAAAAGTGAAAAAACATTGAGTAGTTAATATATATGCATGTTTAGAGATGAGTAACCTCATTTAGAATCAAAGAAATGTGAAATAAAACATTAAAACCTTTGAACAGTTAGATGGGCAAAACTGAGATGGGCAACTCCATTTTAGGAAAGAGAAGAACACACTGTGAGCGGGAATATAAATTGCTCAGACTGGACTGTGAGAAATTAAGTATTACCTACTACTCAGCAATCTGGGTGTAATATTTTCCTTATAACATCCTGTCTTCCCACTAGAAGCAAATTCTTTTTCCTCTACTTAATCTTTTCACTGCTCAATATATCTCATGGTGCTCTTGTTAATGTGTACAGAGAAACACTCATAGGTCTGTATATTGCCATGTTTGAGTCCATTCATTGTAACACTATTTGGGATAAACGGAGTTTAGAGATAAATTATGTGTGTGTCACTAAGAGAACAGGTAAATCACTTGTATACACATAAGAAATAATATGCAACAGTGAGAGCTGGTGAACTACTCTGATACAAAACAAAACGAATTTTGAAAGAACTACTGGTTGAAAATAGAAACAAATTAAATAAGACCTAAAGCTTAATGACTTTATATAAATTTAAAGTATCTCCAACACAAAGCCATATATTTCTAAAACCATATACATCTCTAAGAACAAAAATACATTAGAATAGGTATTTGTGAATGAAGAAAAGAACAGGATTGAGAATAAGACCTGAAGTGAAAATAAACTAAAACAAATGACCTCACATGTATTCATGGTGCTAGTGTTACTTAAAACCTGAAGTATAATGCTAAGTAACCTCAACAAACCTGAGATCTAAAATATATTGTATTTTCATTTCCAACTGTTTTATCCCCTATTTCTATCTCATGTCAATAATGAAAAAATTTCAGTGATTGCCAGCATCCTTATTATGGCCCTATTTTAAGAAGAATTTTTCTAATATTCTAAAGTTAAGTATGTTAATTTTATCATTAAGCATAATGTTCATTTGAAATAAATTTCATCTAATGAATAGAAAATATTCTCTTCTGTGAAGATAACTTTTTAAATAATAAAAATATAACATATGACATTACCTGATATTAAATCATTCTTGTGTCCTTCTCTCTCTTTTTTAATAGTGTTTCCCAGGTTGGCCTCAAATTCCTGAGCTCAAGAGATCCTCAGCCTCCTGAGTAGCTGGGACTATAAGCATGTGCTACTAGACCCAAAATATCTTATGTTCTTAAAGTAAATCTTAACTAATGAGTAAAGACAGATTTTGCAATATCAATTCAACTCTGTAAGTGCAAAAATGTTACTTATGACATTTCTAATAACAGGTTAAGTCCTTACCACTCTGTTATGTGATAATCCAATATACCCCACTACCAACACACAAATTCTGGGAATTTATGTTAAAAACACAAACTCAACACATACAAAATTGAACTTACTGAATGTTAAACATTATGTTGGGAGACAGAATATTTTAAGAGATACTAATGCATTATTTTGAACCTCTTCAAGTTCAGCTTTCTCACTGCCATGGTTGTCTCCTTCAAAATTCAGGTATTGATACTTAATGGCCAATATGATAGAATTCAAAGGCAGGACATTTAAGAGGTGATTGGTCCATGTGGTATTATCCCTCATGGATGGGATTAAGGCCCTGTGGAAGAGGCTTCAGGAAGCATTACGCTTGCTTGCCCTTTTGCCTTTGGCCATGTGTGGACATATGTTCCTTGCTCTGGACGACCCAGCAAAGTGCCATCTTGTAAGCAGAGAGCAGCCCTCACCAGACAAACAAATCTGCTATCATATTGGTCTTGGATGGCCCAGCCTCCAGCACTATGAGAAAATAAATTTCTCCTTATAAATCACCAGATCTGTGCAACTATGTTATAAAAGTACAAACAATGATTCACCAAAAGCCAAGTACTGTGTAAGAATCTGGGGACTAATTATAGATTTCAGGTGATACTCATGCACAGTCTATTGAATAAACTACATAGGATTTTCTTTTTTTAAGAAAGAGGGACAGTAAGAGAAAAAGAGAGAAAAAAATCAGTTTTATTTATTTTTTCATGTGGCTTTCTTTGCTCTGAGGCTTCGTTGTGTATATGGTGCTGGGGTTTGAACCCTTGCAGGCCAGACAAGCACCATAACCGCTGAGCCATTACTCCAGCCCCACTACATAGGATTTTTAAGAACAGACATTCGCACTCTTAATTTTGAAATGACAACAAATTCCCTTATTCAAAATTTTACACAATTTTAGTAAAGTAGGATTGTCATACCACAGAAACTACTGAACTATAACTTGGAACAATAAAATGGAACAAACTATTGATTTTGAAATGTGAATCTCACAGACTCTAGTGAAAAGAATCAAATACAAAAAAAATCTCATGTCACGTAATTCCATATATATGAGTTTCTAAAATTGACAAAATTAAGCTAATAATGGTGAAAAAATCAGAAGAATGATGGACTCAGGAGTAAGTGGTACAAGAGGACTTTCTGAAGTGATGGTAATATTCTATACATTGAAGAAATCTGTTTTACTCTGGTGCATGCATTTGTCAAAAGTCAATAAACATGTTTTGTGCATCCCATTGTAACAAATTTCATTAAAAACACCATGAATAAAAAAGTCAGCATTTCTTGTTTGTACCAAGGAACTTTAGTTTAAAAGTGGAAAAGGGTGAATTTGAATTGTATCAGAAGTCTTTTTATTATCCTTTAAATATGGCCTGCGTGTCTGAGGGGAAGGGAGGGTTCTTTTAGCCATTTTTATTTTATTCATTACATTTTACCTCTGGTGTTCCTTGTGGAGAGAAGGCACTGAAAGGTGGCACAACTTCTGAAATGTTTTCATAGCCTGGAGGAAGTGGTTCAGATAAAGATGTATTGAAAATCTAGAAAAACAAACATAATAATCAAAAGCAAATCAGTTGAAGTTTAATTTACTACAATGGAGCAAGGGGGAAAGCACACTATCTCTTCTGGCAGCAGAGAGTTAACTAGTTCTTCAGCATTGTGATACAATACACATCAGATATGCAGACTGTGCTAGAGGTTGTGAGGAATGCATGAGGGGAATAAATTCAGACCTTGTCCTCAAAATCCACTTAGGTGGACAAAGCTAATGAAACATGCTTAGAAAATTTCTGAATAACTGAAGAAGTTCAGAAAGATAATATTATGATCACCAAAAGGGAAACATAATGACTACATCCTGAAGAAAGGAATAATTAGCAATAGATTTTTAAAGTGGCAGACATCCCAGTCTGCCATAAACAGAAACCTAAGTATACAGTTCTTCATAGAAGGCTAGAAGTCTATGAATCTCTTGAGAGCCCTGGGAAAACTCATAAGCACTAGCTTTTTTTCTTTTCTTTTTCTTTTTTCTTAAATGGAGAGAGGGACAGTGAGAGAGAGAGAATCAATTTCATTTAGCTTTTCATGTGGCTTTCATTGTGCCCACACTTTGTTGTACACGTGGTGCTGGTGTTTGAACCTGCGTCCTGGCACATGCCAGGCAAGCTCCAAAGCTGCTGAGCCATGGCTCCAGCTCCAAGCACTAGTTTTTGATTTAGGAAAAAGAAAATAATTTCCACAGGCAAAAATTTTAAATTTAAGACCACAACTACAAATGTAGTAATGTATAATAATTATAGGCCCTTAATAGTGCTAGGATAATTACTTAGGAACAGATTAACTATTAAATTCTCTTTAACAAACTATTACATAATTGAGGGATCTACACTCAATAGTATCTGGATACAATGAACAATATCCACACTAAAAAGAATAAAAAATATGAAACAAAGCATAGAAATCTTTTTAAGTATACCTTTGAATTGGGGAAGCAAAAAATAAGGAATACTAAGAAGTCACCTCCCCAAAACAATAACTACAAAAGACATGAAAACAGTAATTATGAGTTAGTCCTAAAGTTCCAGGTACAATTTGGAGACTGAATATTCTCCCCTAAGGGCCATGTGTTGTTAAGGGCTTGCCTCTCAGAGTGGCATTTTGGGGAGGTGGAGTAATCTTTAGGAGATGGTGAGAGGCCTCAGGTCATTGAAGGGATACCCTAAAGAGGATTATGGGGCACCAACCTCTCCCCCTTTCTTTGCTGCCTGTTCATGAGGTTAGCAGTTTGCTTATCTGCATGCTCCCTCCCTTACGGGCCACCTTGTTCAGAGGCCCAAAGCCATGGAGCCTCCCCTGACATACATGATCATAGACTTGTACTTTCAAAACCATGAACCAAAATAAACATTTTTGTGTGTGTGTGTGTGTGTGGTGCTAGGGAATAACCCAGAGCCCTGAATATGCTAGGCAAGCACTCTACCCATGAGTCATACTTCCAGCCCCTAAATATTTCCTTTTGGGATTTATTATCTCAGGTATTTTGTTATAGTAACAAAAAGATAACGGGAATAGTCTGCTTTGCCTTAGTTGAATCTATCAGATATGGGGCTCCCTGAAAGAGATACAGGAGTTAAGAGTCTGATGTCAGTCCAAATAATGGATTTAAACATAAGGCTGGTCTCAAAAGAAGAATGCTTTTTACAATTAGGTATAAACTAAAAATAAATCTGCTCCACAGAAAACTATGGCTTAGTATACAGTCGGAAGAAAGGCTCTAGAGAAGTCATAGCCCTACATTTTCCTCTTCATAACATGTATGGTACAAAATTTCTCAAGCTTAAAAATAATATTCTAAAGTAGTGCCAGATTTGTGGTGCCCTTTGGGGCTTGGCAGTGATTATCGGAGGACTTAGCCTTAAAGTTAGAATTTAAAGAAGTCCCACAGAGTTGTGAGGAAGAATTCAGAGCTCCCCCAAATCATTAACCATATACAAAAGCAGCTGGAAAACAGCCAACAAAAACAGCAGAGTAAAATCACATTTGCAAAGACTATTTTTTCATATTTATCATATGTAATTGAATTATAAGTCAAATGAAAAAAATTAAAGAATTATAGGTTAAAAAAACAGACAAAGTTGAAGAAAATTAATCATTTTAGGAGACAGATCTGAAGGAATAATCGAGTATGCTGTACAGAATCAAAGGAATCAAAAGTATGGAAGACCTAGAGGATAAAATGAGAAGGTTCAGGATACACACAGCGTTCGCAAAGAAGAGAATAGAAAGAATGTGAAAGAGTTAAATTTAAATATTTAATGACCAAGAATATTCCAAAACTAATAAAAAGGATCAACTCTCAGATTTAGGAGGTTCAAAGCTAGTTTGATCAAAATGAATATGAAAATAATCTATATCTAGCCCATCACAGTAAAACTTTAATACTTAAGTATTTCTTTAACTTTCCTCCAGCTGTCATTAATAAAAAAAGAAGACAGAATGAGGATACATTAGAGAAAAGGGGATTTCAGCCAAGTAATGAACAAATGCCAAGTTAAGGAGCAGAAATCAAATAGTAAACCCACAGGGCTGGATCGGTGGCTCAGCAGTTACAGCACCACGTACACAATGAAGTGTCCAAGCAACGAAAGTCCATAAAAACTAAATAAAATTGATTCGGTCTTTCTCTCTCACTGTCCCTTTCTCTTTCAAAAAAATAAAAATAAATAAAGTAAAACCCACAAGCCAACACAAATATACATTAAAAAAAGAAAATATTTATGAAAGTTGATCATGTTAGGCTCCAAAGGAAACCTCAACCACTGGCAAAGGACTAGGATCAGTGTTCTATAAACCATTTTATCTAATCACAATATATTTAATCTAGGAATGAGATCTAACCTGAAAATGAGAACAATCTCTAAATTCAGAATTTCTAAACTTCTAAGTAATTCCAGGATCAAAGGATAAAACATAGAAATTAAAAAAACTATTTGATATTAAGATACCTCAAGTATTTCTCATCTAAATTTGTGAGAGCTAGTTGAAGTGGTACTTAGATGGAAATTTATAGCCTGAAAAGTCATACTAGAAAAAAGAATGAATGCCAACAGGGTAAGCATTCAGCAGAGGATGCAACAAAGAAAAGAAAGGTAAACAAAAAGAAGGTAGAAGAAAAATTATAAAGTAAGAACAGAATTAATAAAACATAAACACACATGAAAGTTTTCCAAAGCCTAAAGTTTATTCTTTGAGCACATAAGTCATGTTGACATCTCCCTCAAAGTCAATCAGCACATAGCAAAAACACAAAAAAATATTATTAGGTATGGAAAAAGGTTATCTATAGATGCTACACTGATTTATTTACTTATTTACTTATTTTCTTATTTTGGGCAGTATTGGGAATTGAACCCAAGGCCTTGCACATGCTAGGGAAGTGCTCTACCACTGAGGACTATCCCCAGACCCTAAGTTTAAAAAGGTGAGTTATATTAAGAATAATGATGACCATAAATTTGAAAACATAGGTGAAATAGAATATGTACTGTAAAAAGACAAGAAAAAAATGACATAAAGAGTGCATCTTTCAAAAATATATAATAGCTTGATAAAAATAAAAAATTAAATTAGTAGCTTATAAATCTTCCAAAAGTTTAAATTTACAAATTTAAACTCTTAGTACTGGTTCCAGAAATGTAAGATTAGATTAACAGAGTACAGCTTAATGTTATCATCAGTACAAGAAGGAAAAATGACATCCTCATCTTAAAAGAAAAGTGTGTTGATAAAATTCAACATAAATTGAAAGCAAGAAGTCTTACAAACTGGAAGGGATGCAAGTTAACCTGAGAAAGATTATAGTAAACATCAAAATTAATGGTGAAACTTTAAAGTCATTCCTATAAGACTAGAAGAAATTCAAGGCTACTAGCTATTACCATTTCTTTTAAATATCATATTCTAGTTCCTGCCAGTGCAGTAAAATTCAGGGTGGTGGGCTGGGAGTGAATTTGGGGTGATATTGTATTATACTAACTAGAACACTGGTTATCTCCCTCTCTTCAGGCTGATGGGACCTCAAATGAAACCAAATCAACTATTATGCTAAAATCCTCACATCTTCCAAATTTCCCATCTTTTTCCTGTGATTTGCACATAGTACAAACTTATCTGAATCATTGAGTATATTTATTAAAAAAAACTATGCTAAGGTGAGATAAAAATTCATCTAGAAGCAAAGTCATATCAGTAAGTCTTCCAGGCAAGGGAATATTCAAGCTTGCCTCATTTGATTTTTGTTAATCTTCAATTCTGCATCACTACTGTGCAACGGTGAACTTTACAGCAACTTCATGAGTTGTTTTAATGACTAGGAAAAGGATTTTTATGGTCAAGGAAAGGACTTACCTTGTTGACTTATCAAAAGTGGAGTATATACCAGGTTTAGAGAATTAGCCACTTTCTAAAATTCACTAGTAGCTTCATACTACATATTCTGAGTATAATTTAAAAATTTTGCTTTATAATTTTCTATTTAGAACAGAAAAAGAAATAAGGAAATCAGTCCCATTCACAATACCCTCAAAAAGAATAAAATACTTGGAAACTAATCTAACAAGGGAAGTAAAAGACCTCTACAAGGAAAATTATCAAACACTGAAGAAAGAAATTGAGGAATACCTGAGAAGGTGGAAAGATATTCCATGCTCTTGGTTAGGCAGAATTAATATGATTAAAATGGTTATTCTGCCAAAAGCACTATATAGATTCGATGCAATCCCCATCAAGATACCAATGTCAAACTCAGAATAGCCAAAACATTACTAATCAAGAAAGACAAAACAGGTGGATTCACAATACCAGATCTAAAACTATACTAAAGAGCTGTAGTAACAAAAACAGCATGGTACTGGTATCAAAATAGGCATGAAGACCAATGGAATATAATAGAAGACTCTGAGATAAACCCACAAATCTTTAAACATTGATATTTGACAAAGGGGGTGAAACTATAACATGGAGGAGAGACAGCCTATTCAACAAATGGTGCTAGGCAAACTGGACAGGTTTTTGCAGGAAGTTGAAATTAGATCCTTATCTCTCACCTGGCACTAAAATCAAGTCAAAATGGATTAAGGAACTAGCATTCAAACCAGCTACCATACAACTAACTGCTAGAAGAAAAGTTAGAACCAAAACTCCAGCATTTGGGAGTAGGCAAAGACTTTCTCAACAAGACTCCTAAAGTGAAAGAATTTAAGTAAATATTCAATGAATGGGATGCCATTAAACTAAAAAGCTTCTGCACAGCCAAGGAATTGGGCAAAATTGTCAAGAGACAACCTACAGAATGGGAGATAATCATGGCCTGTGATTCCTCTGACAGAGGACTAATATCCAAAACTTACAAAGAACTCAAAAAACTTAATACCAGAAATACAATCTAATAAATAAATGGACCAAAGAGCTAAATGGAAACTTCTCAAATGAAAAAAATTGAGCAAGCCAATGAATACATGAGAAAGTGTTCTAAACCACCAGTAATTAGAGAAATCAAAACTACATTAAGATTTCACTTCACTGCAGTCAGATTGGCAAAAAAGAAGATAAACAATAACAGATGCTGGAGGGGTTGTGGGGAGACAGGAACACTAGCACACTATTGGTGGAACTGAAGACTGGTACAGCTGCTCTGGAAAGCAGTGTGGTGAATCCTCAAAAAATTAGGGTTGGATCCACCATACCATCCAGCTATCCTTCTTCTGGGTATTTTCCCAGAGGAGTTAGAATCAGCACATCATAATGACATGGCAAAATCTATGTTCATAGCAGCTCAATTTACAATAGCTAAATTATGGAACCAATCCAGATGCCCCTCACTGGATAAATGGATCCCAAAACTGTGAGATATATATATATATATATATATATATATATATATATATATATATATATACACATACACACACACACAGATACATATACATATACATACATACATATATACAGTGGAAATCTACTCAGCAACTATAAACAATGATATACTGGCCTCTGAAGGTAAATGGATGGCTATGGAAGAAATCATGCTGAGCGAAGTTAGCCAAATCCAGAGAGAAAAGGGTTGAATGTTTTCACTCATCTGTGGAAGCTATTTCCAGTCTTGGGTGAAAGGTAGTCAAACTTATGTACTAGACCCAGCAAAAGCATAGCAACACATACTATAGGACAACCACAGATAGGTGTGTTTTGGGGAGGGGACAGGTAGAGAAGAGGAGAAGGAGGGAGAATAGGGTGGGATCTAGGGAAATAGTCAACAATGTAGCATACTGTTTATCACCCCCCCCCCCGTGAGAATCCAATAGTACTTATGCAATCATTTAATTCTAGAAAATTCACAATCTAAGCATTTATATCTCTTGTAGGGGCAAAATATAGAAGAATCAAGAGACTGAGGTGTGGGCGATGTGGGGATAATTCTGATTTAAAACCATGTGCCTATCATATTGTTATTTTATATGCATTTAGGATGGTACAATAACTCAACTCCTTAATAAAAAAAATTTAAAAAGGAACCAAAAGACAATAATATATTTCTATTTACTTTTTGTGACATAAAAAGGCAATGTGTAGTTCAATATCCATGGTATGTCATCTCCTCATGAACAGAGGTGAAGCATGGTACCTGTACACACTAATACTGCATTTCTGCTAGGATCTACAAACTACTAATTATATTTGTTGCTCAGGAACAGGGAACTTATCTGTCTTATGCAAGAGTAGAAGAAATCATAGTTTACCACATAGCTTAGCTGTGAACAGTTAGTCATAAAAACAGACTGCATTGGAAGATAAGTGATAGGAAGAGAGTACTAGCAAATAGGATAGCTGGATGAACATCGAGCTGAATTGTCACAATGTCTATAGATGATGCCTGAACTTGAGGCAAAAAAAAAAATCTGTTATTTAAAGAAATGGAGGTGAATATCAAAAGAATCAATGAATGGTTGAATAGTAATTGCCTCAAAAATGGTAAAATAGTAAGAAAGGCATTCTGAAGTACCATGTGATGAAATGCATGTGTAACTTGTATAAAAATTAAAATGAACCAATAATATAACTTAGAATAAATAAGGTGTTTGAGGTGGCTAACACCATGTGGGAATATCTCCAAACTGAAACTTCTATATGATCCATTTTGTATTGTGTGACAGGCTTTAGTGACTTTATAAATGCATATAATAACAAAAATAATAAAATAATAGAATCAATGATTCAGTCAAAATTGGTAGGTGAAGGCGAAGGAGAAAGGAAAAAAGTGAGAGTCTGCTATTTTCCTCTTCATACACTAACAATACCCAAATTTGATATATCATGACAGGGGTGCACTCTTAACATTGTCACTATTTTATTATGTCATTAAATAATTTTGCTTTAAAAGTAAATTTGCAGGGCTGGAGAGGTGGCTAAATGGTACAGCGCTTGCCTAGCATGCCTGAGAACCTAGGTTCGAAACTCACCACAACTATACAACTAGGTGGAGGAAAAACAAAAACAGATGAACAAAAAATTGACTCTCACTCTCTCTAAAAAAGAAAAAGGCAACTTTGCTTTTAAAGGCCCCTTCATATTTGACTGCATCGATATGCCACCACTTATTTTGACTGTTATAAGACTAGGATGTATACTGGTATTATCCATACTTTTTTTAAAAAGCTTTTAAATTTTACAAAGTTTAATAACATTTCTTTAAACTTAAATTCTTCACTAGTAAATATTATGGTTTAAAATAGTTAATATGGAAAGCTCCAAATCATGTTAGGAAATTTAGCATGGGATTATATCAGTGACAGAATAAAAATATTATTGATTATCAAGAAGAGACTGATACATTCTCAATAAGAGGAGGCTAATGATATATTCTGAATAAAATAAATATTCAAATCACATGACATTTTCAGTTCATCAATCGAGGTGGACATGTTTGAAGTCATATGTAATTTGGAAGACGCAGTAACAAAGGATTGAAGGAAGACTTCTGCACTGCAAGAGATAATTCTAGATATGGTAGCCCTAAAACTAAGACGTGCTAAATAGGGGTGGATATTTGAGTTATATTTTATGAGCTTTTATACTGAACACAAATTATAAGAAATATGTCAATTGTTGGTTTTCTTCTTTCTCATGTATGTGCCTGAGCTTGCAAACAAGACTGCATATCAGAGTAGATACCATCCTGTAGACCTTGCCTAGGACCTGTTTCCCCCTCCAAACACCCACACACAAGTTCTTGTCAGAGATCCGAACACATGGTCCTTTCAGACATAGTCATTCATTACTGTTTAACCGTTTGGATAAGATCAAGATCAAGTGGAAATATAATCATTACAACCAATAAAACCTGCTGGTGCGAACAGCACACTGTGTCTATGAATATCCTAGCAACTCCATATCTGTGCAGTCTTTCCATAATTTAAACCTATCAAAAGTCATCTATTTCAGTTCCTTGGAAGCTTACTAGTATATCATATTTGACCTTGGTGTGCAATATTAAAACATATAAAACAGTAACTATCATTAAACATTAATGTATCAGAATCTTCCCAGTATCATATTAAATTCAAACATCATAAGAAAGTAGTTGACATTGATAATGAGATATCAAAGCTATTGTTTACAAACTTCAGTAATATTGATTTCTATCAATGTTTGGATATGGGATGACATATTCTTCCATAGAAGTTATTTGAAAAGAATAAATTGGATTTTTTTTATTTCCTTTTTTTTACCTCATTTCCATCTTCACCAATTATGGAGATGTAGTTGGGACGGCTCTTATTTGGGTAGGACAACAGGACATCATAATGGGCTAACTCAACAGAATCCAGGCCAAATGCTTTCCACTGGCATTGAATTTGCTTTGCAAGCTCATAGTTTTGTTCTGTTCCTGCTAAATGCGGTACCCGTGTAAACTTACTGGTAAACAAAAATTGAAAATGGTTAGAAATTAATGTTCAATGAGCCTTTATCCCAAATCAACATGATTATAGGAGAGTAAGTGCAAGAGGCAGAGGAGAAATTTCCACATAGTAATGTTTATGCTTCAAGGTCTCTTACTAAGAGGGACTCTTCCAAAAACCTGGGAAGTGCCTTAGCAAATTTTTATCCACAGTTTTGATTTTGTTGTAATTAGTATAAATATTTATATGTTTGTATGACTGTGCATATCTATGTATATATATGTATCTATGTGTAGATATATATATGTGTAGATATATATGTATATGTATATATGTTATGATCTCTTTACATGTTATATTCAGTAGAAAAATCCTCTAATTACTAGAGGCACTTTAGATATTTTTTTAATATATGCGCTAAGCTAATTTGTAAAAAACAAACAAACAAACTAATAAATACTCAAGGAGAATTTATATTCTTAAAAAAGCCCAAGTATTCTTACCAATTATATGTATTAATTAACATAACACAATTCATTTTCAGTTGCTTTATCAATACTTTTAAATTTTACTTATTTATCTCTTTTGTGCTATGCTATTTCAGGAAGCATGGAACTAATATTCAAAATATGCCAAACCATATGCCAAATATGATATTAGATTGCTCTCTAATATCATCCTCAATACAACAATTTCATCATCTCCATGCTGTAGATGTGGAAAGAAAAGCTCAGGGAGGTTAAGTACTCACTTAAACCTATTTTACTATCAATGGGAAAACATGAAATTCAAACTCAATTCTGTCCAACTGACAAGTCTATTTGTTTTTTTCTAAAATATACCATCTTTCTCTCAAGCATGAGTCAGCAAACTAAGTTCCTCAGCCAAATCTCGACTATTGCTGATTTTTGTAGTTCACAGACTAAGAATGGTTTTTACATTTAAATAGGTGAATAAAACCAAAGAATAGTATTTTGTGACATGTCAATTTATGAAATTCAAATTTCATTGCCTATATATAATTTTTTATCAGAACTTACATGCTTATTTTAAATGTATTTTCTCTGACTTCTTTTGTGCTGCAATAGCAAAGCTAAGCAGTTGTGACAGATCTGTTAGCCCAGGAAGGCTGCTCCCTTTATAGAAAGTTTTCTGACTCTTGCTCTGAAGCTTCTGTAATGATGTAAAGTTCAGCTAAGAGCATAATCCTCTCCACATGAACTGTGATGCAAGATCTGCAGCAAATGAAACTTTAAATAGCCAATGCCTACATATGAAATGATACATTTCTCCAATAAACTATCCACACAAATTTTCAAGTATATGCTTACTAGAGAAACTTTTTGATGTTCTCGGCTTTCAATTCCTCCAAAAATACCTTCTTCAGATCACGCTGTGGAGCAGTGCTGTTAGATTCATTGGAAGATTTTGTGAACCGTCCTGTAAATACATCCAAATATAGGAATGAGATATGAGCTCACAGGCAAGTCTTATTTTTCTTTATGATTGCCTGTCATATGTAAAGCACAAATTATCAGTTACCTCTGACATTAGCTGAGATTTTCTGAAGTTTAATTTCCCTTTCCTACTTCTACTGAAAAAAAATCACGCAAACAGATTTATAGTTACAAAGCAACATATTTTTATTTCAGTTTCAATGATAATAAACTGCTGCTATTTTAAGAATTTTTCATGGAGAAACCAGCACTCAAATATATTAAGGTTTCAACTAACGGAGAAAACTATATTTTTTAGTTAAGACAAAATGTAGATCCACCTTCTTTCTCTATAAAGGCTCTCCCTTGAGTGACTATTTGTCTGTTGACCTAGAATAAGCATTTAATAAATGTTTATAGTGAATTAATTATGAACATACTTCAAGTACACATATTGCAAAGTGTTGAAGAAAACTCAGATTTTTAATTTGCTCTAGTTCTGAAATGAAAACAAAATGTCCTGCTATTTTGGTTCTAGCTCAAATAACTCCAAAAAGCTTGAGTAGTTGAAGGTCAGCAAGCTGCAGCAAAATCACAATTTACCCAACATCTCTGCAAGGCATGCTGTGCACCCAGGAGGCCAGGGGCAGTGCATGCCTTGATAATGTAGAGCCCACTAGCCTTTTCAGTTGACTTTCAATCTAAGGAAAAGAGGGAATCATTACACGGTTTATTTGGAGAAATTATATTGATATGGGATTAAAATTGTTACAAACAACACCCAGTCACTTTCATAATGCTCTCAAACTATTGATCACATATATACAAACACACATGCATATTAACAACACATTAAAATGCATCGCTGAACACAACTGATATATGATTTCACCTGTGCATCAAACTAAAGAACTTAGATTAGACCATGGGATCAAAGAAGGACACAGTGAGTAGAGATCTGAAAAATGAAAAATGAACAAGGTGAAAAGCGTGGAGTCCTGTAGAGGGGGGGGGAGAGCACAGACTCTTAAGGAAAACAAACAAACAAACATAATAAAGAACATATTCTGTTCAGCCACTGACACTGAATACTGGAATTGGGATGAGGGCAGTACCTGGAAGAACAAGACATCTTTAAGATAAACAAGACATTTGAATCTTATGCTGACCTTGCCAAGTCTTAATTCCCATCTTTCCAGATGAAAAAAAAAATGGAAATTCAATTTGAAATATATTGTTATTAAGCACTTATCCTATTTTAGCCCCACAGCAACCCTAGGTGGTTACCAATATCCTCAGAGTATATGCCTCAAAAGTCTTTTAACTCCAAGGTCACACAGCAAACTAGCAGTTGATAGCGAATCTGAACAAGCTTCTAGTCCCATGTCCTGGTCTTCCAAATCCCATAGACGGGATCCAGAATTCAGTGTGTGTGTGGCGTAGGGCGGGGAGGACAGGTCACACTGACTACCTGGTGATACTTCAGACTAGTCCTGTTAGGTGCATCTCCTTATAGTGAAGAATGAAGTGCTAAAAACCTAAGTATGATGCTAGGAAATTTGCATGCTATTTCATTTAGCGGTTGAAAAAGGCTTGGCAATTTGTTCAAGGTCACCCAGAATTGGTAGAATAAAAATTAAGAGTTTAAAAGTCTGAGCTTGCATGTACTGCTCAGGTTTTCTTGTAGAGTTGGATTAAGACTGTAAATCAGTACACAGGAAGCCACACAAAAGACCTGCTGGCAAAGATTGGTTCAAAGTGCTGATAATAATTCACCCATTTCATAATGTGCTACTTCAAAGGATTAAAGAACGTGAAGACTCCCTTTGCAGCAAAGTCCTGAATTCTACTGTGCACCTGAAGCAGCCCAAAGCACCCTACCAGGTGAAAACCCCAAAGGTGAAGGACCCACTTCAAACAAAACTCCTTGGAAGACCTCGTTTCATAACTATGGAAATATGCGGCTGGTCCCCAAAAGTAGTCTTGCAGGGCATGTGGAACCTAAATTCGGTTTCAGATTCTTCGGGTTCTATCCCTTACCCAGAACTAGAGAACTTGCATCTTTGGAACTCAGCCCTACACTGTCCCCAGCAACTCTCCACCTAACTCGAGGGGACTCTTCCCCACACTGTCCCATCCAAATAACCGCCCCTAACAAGACCAGCGCCTGCCGGCTCTCGAGTCCCGAACCGCGGAACTGCGCGGGTGGGCGCGGAGGTCTGCTTAGTAAACGCGCCTACCGAAGAGGAAGCCCAGGATAAAGAGGCTGCAGGCCAGCAGCAGCGCCGCGGCGCAGACCCAGCGCGGGCGGCGCCCGGCGGCCCCCGCGTAGCGGCTCTCCTGGAGGGGATTCCACATCTGCGCCGAGTCGCTGCGCCTGCAGGACCTGCGCCTCTGCTGTGGCAGCTCACGCACGTCCCAGCCGGCAGCCCCGGGACAGCCAGCCTTCCTACCAGCAGGGCACCCTCCTCAGTCCCTGGAATTCACTCGCAGCACCGGGATCCAGTCCCGCCCTAGGAGTATTTCGAGCTTACTCTGAACCAATCCCGGCGAAGGGGGAGGCAAGAAAGCCCGGCCCCTTTCGAGAGGCTCTTAAAAAAAATAAATAAATAAAAATAAAGTGCTTTTGGAAAGTTTCAGCTTTTGCTTATTGAAAATGAGAGGAGCGGATCGGGGATGGGAGGGTGCACTACTTTTCTCTCTCCACTCCGGTAGCGCAACAGAATGTTCCTTCTCTCTCCGTCTAAGAAAATAAATTCCGACCTGGGTTCAAGCTAGTTAGAACAGACAAACTCACCTCCCTTTCTCCCTCTCTCAATAACTTCGCTCGCTTTCTCTCTCTCTTTCTCTCTCTCTCTCTCTCTCTCTCTCTCTCCTGGGGATCGGACTCGGGAAAGCTTATCCACTGCATCACATCCCCAGCGCTTTTTGAGACAGGGCCTTGCTAAGGTGCTTACGGCCTCTCTAAGTTGCTGAGGCTGGCTTTGAATTTGTGATCCTCCTGCCTCAACCTCCTGAGCAGTTGGGATTACAGGCCTGCGTACTACTCCTGTCTTAAATAATTTCTGGAGAATTTTTTTTTTTAATTCTGCTCTGAAATCCTACAAAACACTTTACAGTAGTGTGCTGCATAGATTCAAGCAGATGTCCTGTTCTTGAACTGTTTGGGGTAGTCAGATTTAGGTTTGGCATCAATGCTAAGTTACCCCTTTGCTCTTTCAACTGACAAATGTCATTGTTATTCATAAACATGCAGGGTATTGTCCTCCATTTACAAAAAAAAAAAAAAAATCCAAGAGTTTATTTATTTAGACAGGGATCTGACTTTGTTGCTGAGGCAAGCTTCCAATTGGCCGTCATCTTGCCCTAGCCAGAAGGACAGGCAGGTGTCACCCTACAAAGTGTACCAGGAATTTATGTGTTTATGCTTCAACTGGTACTGGGGTTCTAACCGAGGCCCTCAGGAATGCAAAGAAAGGACTCTACCACTGAACTATACTCCCAATCTTTTATAAAACCATTTTTAAAAGGAATAATATTGGAACTTGCTGAAGTCAGAGGCTTTGTTTTCATATCCTAACTGTTATTTGGCCAGTCTTTCAAAATAAATAAGAAATCATTCTTTGTTGAATAAACTGGGAGAATCAATCACACCTAACTCTACTCCTTTAATAAATTCTTAATAATAATAATAATGACATGTGGAGGGAAAGAATAGCTCCATGCCTCATGAAATCAACTATGTTCTTATTGCCCATGAAGAAGACCATTCCTTGTCTAGGAATGCTTTCTGGATGCACTGCATTTAACAGAGTTAAGATGTGCAGGTAGGATTTGAAATAGTGGAGATTAAGAGACATTAGGGGCTGGGAACCAGCAGGCTATACAAAAACTTCCAAAACTCAGAGTATATCCAATGCATAGCAAACAGCTCAGTTTGCAAAAAGGAGAGGACAGGATAAAAATAGGGAAAGATAAGCTATATTGTACAAGGCCTTGGATACTTTGATAAAGAATTTCTGAACAAAGTGAAGAAATATGGGAAATCAATCTGCTAACAGTGAACCAAGACAGCTCCTGTATGAACTCAGGAAAAAAGAGGGAGTCTCTAAATCCTTTTTAATAAAATACATTTATTATATTTTTTTCTAATGTTCCTGTTGTCAAATCTAACCAGGAATGGCAGAATAATTTTGGCTGACATTTAGTAAGCACTTATTACGAGTGATACATTTTATATACGTTATCTCATTTAATCATTATAGGAACCCTTCAAGGTTTATACTACCACTATTCAAATTTTAGCTAAGGAAAAACAGATATGCAGTGAGATTAAGTGAATTATCCCAAGCCACAAATCTAAGACCTAATACAATGTTGTCTTGCTCCATACCACTATACTGCCTTCAAGGCACTCAGGTTGTTTACTAGTTTGCTGTAATATGGGGAAAAGCAATGTCCTTGGAGTCAGAAGACATGGACTTAAACTTTGGATCTAATCCTTTCTTAGCTTCATAACCTTCTTTGGGTACCAACCATTCAAAGGACTTGAACAGATTTCCTCACTTGTACGGTTTGGGACCACTCAGTAACATCAGGTGCACCTAGCCAATGTATATGTTCTGAAGGTTAGATGTGGCTATAACTGAAGCAAGTTCCAGTTAAATATTTAAAAAGGCCTTTTGCGCAGCATTAGAACTATCTCATATAATTGGCTCTCAATATCTAAGGGTTTCATATCCTCAATCAACCTCAGATAGAAAACATTGGGGAAGAAATGGGTCTGTACTGAACATGTGTAGACTATATTTTCCCCCACATTTTTATTGGTGCATTATAGTTGTACATAATGATGGGATTTGTTGTTACGTATTCATACATGCACACAATATAGCAATATAATTTGGCCATTTTCCCTCCCCAGCATTTTTCCCCTTCCTGCTCTCCTCCCATCCTCCCACTCCCTGGTCCCTTTTCTCTACTGATCTCTGTTTGAGTCTGTCTGTCTATCTATCTATCATCTATCTATCTATCTATCTATGTCTATATATATATACACACACAATCTTTTCCAGTTTTATTGATTGTGTGGGAACTATTTAGTATCTCAGAGGTCTAAAGTATACTGCACTTTTTTTTTAAATCCTCTTTTCCTTCCCATCCATCCTCACCTTTCCCCTTCTCTTTACTAGACTTCCTTTAGCTTTTCCATTGATTTGTGTTTCCATGGATCTCTATATAATCTTATCCTTCCCTGCCCTTTTTAAAATTTTACTCTGGCTTCCACAGATGAAAGAAAGCATTTGACCTTTGATTTTCTAGGTCTGGCTAATTTCATCTAGCATGATTTTTTCCATTTCCATCCATTTACTGGCAAAGGCCAAAATTTCATTCTTTTTAACAACTGAGTAGAACTCCATTTTGTGTGTGTGTGTGTGTGTGTGTGTGTGTATCTCACAGTTTCTTAACACATTCATCTAATTTTGGGCCTCTGGGTTGATTCCATAATTTAGCTATTGTGAATCATGTTGCTATAAACATTTTTGTGGCTGTGTGACGGAGTATGCTGATTTTAGATTTTCTGTGAAAATACCCAGGAGTGGGATAGCTGGGTCATATGGAGATTCTATCCCTAACTTTTCAAGAATTTTCATTATCCTTTCAAGAATGGTTGTATTAGTCTGCAATCCCACCAACAATGTACAATTGGTCTTTTTTCTCCACAAACTTGCCATCATCTATTGTTCGTATTCTAGATCTTTGCCATTCTGATTGGTGTGAGATGAAATCTTAATGTAGTTTTGATTTGCATTTCCCTGATTGCTAGAGATGGTGAACATCTTTTCATATATTTATTGGTCATTTGTGTTTCTTCTGTAGAGAAGTTTCTGTTTAGTTCTTTTGCACATTTATTAATTAGATGCTTTTTGGTGTTTTGCTTTTTGAGTTCTTTGTATATTCTGGATATTAGCCCCCTATCAAAGGGACAGCTGGCCAGGATTTTATCCCATTCTGTAAGCTCTCTGTTCACAGTCTAAATTGTTTCCTTAGCTGTGAAGAAGCTTTTTCATTTAATGGCATCCCACTTATTGATTCTTGTATTTCTTTCTTGCTGTTTAGGGGTCATGTTAAGGAAGTTGGTGCCAGCTCCTATATGATAGAGTTGACCTTATATTTTCTTCTAGCAGAAGTAAGGTTTCTGCTCTAATTTTAAGTCTGATCCATTTTTCTTTGTGCAGGGTAAAAGATAAAGATCTAATTTTATTTTTCTGCATATAGCTATCAAGTTTTCCCACCATCATTTGTTGAAAAGTCTATCTTTTCTCCATGATATATTTTTGACACCTTTGTCAAATATCAATTGACTATAAGTTTGTGGATTTGTTTTTGTGCCTTCTATTATATTTCATTGGTCTTCATGTCTATTTTGATACTAATATCATGCTGTTTTTGTTACTATAGGTCTGTAGTATCATTTCAGATCAGGTATGATGGTTTCCGCTTCACTTCCTTTTATTAAAATTTATTTTATTCAGAAATTTCTTTGTTGAACAAACAAATAAGCATCTAATGAAATAATATAATCTATATATAAATTCTGAAAATTAGATTTACCCCCAAGAGCCCCCCCATTACCCACCCTTCTCCCTCCCCGCCCCCTGTCCCAATACATCTTTATAAATGCCTTAGTCTGTATGACATCACACCTTATCCTGATTTAAAACATGATAATAGACCTTCTGCTTCACTTTCATGATTAGTATTGCTTTGTCTATTCTGGGTCTCTTATTCTTCTGAATGAATGTAAAAATGTTTTTTTCCTCTTTGTGTCAAGAAAGTCATTGGTATTTTGATGGAGACTGCATTGACTATTTTTAGTGCTTTTGGCAGTATGGCCATTCTGACAATATTAATTCTACTTATCCAAGAATGTGGATGTCTTTCCATCTTCTCAGGTCTTCTTCAATTTCTTTTTTCAGTTTTCTCTAAATTTCATGGTATATCTCTTTTACCTCCTTGGTTAGATTAATTCTGAAGCATTTTATTTTATATTTTTGAGGTTACCATAAATGGGATAAAGGGAAACTATTGATTTATTGGTGTTGATCTTGTATCCTGCTACTTTGCTAAATTCATTTATAAGCTCTAGAAAGCTTCTAATGGCATTTTTAGGGTCTTCTAGGTATAGGATCATATTGCCAGTAAACAAAGTTGATTTCCTTTCCTATTTGTATTCCTTTGATTTCCTTTTCTTGACTGGTTACTCTTAGTATTGTTTCAAGGACTAGATTGAATAGGAGTGATGAGAGTGGATAGCCAGTCTTATTTCTGAATTTAGTGGAAATGATTTCAGCTTTTCTCCATTTAGTATGATGTTTGCTATAGGTTTGCCATAAATGACCTTTACAATGTTGAGGTAAATTCCTTTGATCCCTAGCTTCTCCAGGGTTTTCAACATGAATGATTATAGGATTTTATCAAAGGTCTTTCCTGCATATATTAAGATGATGATTTTTGTTCTTAATTCTGTTTTGAATCATATTTACTAATTTGTGTGTATTGAACAAATCTTGCATTCCTGGAATGAAACCAACTTGATCTTGGGGTATTATCTTTTTGATTTGTTTTGAATGTGGTTTGCTAATATTTTATTTTGTTTTGAGAGAGAGAGAGAGAGAGAAGAGTGAGAGAAAAAAATCATTTATTTTTTTCATCTGGTTTTAGTTTTTCCAACATTTAGTTGTGTATGTGGTGCTGGGGTTTGAACCTGGGTTCTCATGAGTGCCAGGCAAGTGCTCTACTCCTGAGCCACTACTTCAGTCCTGTTAGTATTTCATTAAGGATTTTTGCATCTATGTTAATCAGGTATATTGGACTGTAATTTTCTTTGCTTGATGCAATTTTGTCTGGTTTCGGTATCAGGGTTATGCTTACCTTGTAAAAATATATATATATATATATAGAAGTGTTCCATTCCTTTCAATTTTGTGGAATATCTTAGGAAAAAATGGTATTAGCTCTTCAGTAAAGGTCTGGTAGAACTCATCTGAGAATCTATCAGGTCCTGGGCTTTTCTTTTTGGAAGGCTTTTAATTGCTGTTTCAATTTCATTGCTTGATATTGGTCTGTTTAGAATTTCTACATCTTCCTGATTCAATTTGGGCAGGTCATATGTGTCTAGAAATTTGTCCATGTTTTCCAGATTTCTGGTTTATTGTAGCATAAATTTTTAAAATAAGTTCTGATAATCCTCTGGACTTCAGAAGGGTCTTTGTTTTCTCTCCTTTTTTATCTCTAATTTTGTTGATTTGCTTCATCTCATTCTTTCTCTTGGTGAGGTTGGCTAAGGATTTATCAATTTTGTTTATTTTTTCAAAGAACCAACTCTTTGTTTTATTCTTTGTATATTTTTATTCTCAATTTCATTGATTTCAGCTCTGATCTAGATTATTTCCTGTCTTCTACTGGTTTGGGGATTAATTTTTTTCTTCTTTTTTCTGAGGACTTGAAGTACAGTACAAGTTTATTTATTGGATCTCTAGTTTTTAATGTAGACACTCAATGCTATAAATTTCCCTCTTAGAAATGCTTTTATTCTGTCCCAAAAATTTTAATATATTGGGCCTTTGTTCTCATTCATTTCTAAAAATTTCTTGATTTCTTTTCTCATTTCTTCTTTGATTCTTTCTTCATTTAAGAGAGTATTGTTCAATCCCTATGTACTTCTGTGGCTTTTGATATTTTTCGTGCTGTTTATATTTCTAACTTCCTTCCATTATGATCTGATAGGATACATGAGATTATAACAATTTTTTTTATTTGTTAAGATTTCCTTTATGGCCCAGAATATGATGTGTTTTGGAAAAAGATCCATGTGCTACTGAGAAGGTAAATTCAGCTGTTTTGGGGTGGAATATTCTGTAGATGTTTGCTAAATCTATTGGATTTATAGTGTTGGTTAGCTTGGATAGATCTTTATTTTATTTTCTTATATTGGTGATAAGGGTGTGACAAAGTCCTCCAGTACTATTATGTTGGTGTCTATGAAGAGTTTGATGTCATGGAGTATTTTTTTTTTTCATGTAATTGGGCGTGTTGATATCTGGGGCATAAATGTTTATATTGGTCATATTTTGTTTTTTGTTTTTGTCACAAGAGACAGAAATTGTAGGGTCAGCAAATGCCTTTGGCAAGAATAATAAGTAACCCTCAACTATATCTGGCTTAAAAACAAACAGTAGAAATGAACTTTGGTATGCACAGTGGTAATGATTGCAACAGCATTAATGGTGGAGGCATTAGTGCTAAAAGCTGGTAAAAAATACAGTTAATTAGGAACAAAGAAAATATGAAAAAAAATTAGAAAAGACCTTTTAATTTCAAAGAGAACGTAGAACAGATGTGATGGTTATAAGAAAGGAGGAGAAAAACAGAGGTATCAAAATAAAGAATGAATGAGAGAGCAATAGTGTTTAGCCATTACCAGAAGAAAAGAGAGAAAGAGGAGCAGGAGAAACAGACAAATAAGAAATAATACAAAACAAAATAAATATATATTGACTGATCAAAAACCAGCCCTCAAAAGCCAGTGCAAGGAAAAATAACTACATTTAAAGAAATGCTAAAAATGAAAAAAGAAGCAAATATGTGTGTACATATATGTTCATTAATCAATCAAAACTGCAAAAATACACACAAAAACAAAAAACAAAAACAAAAAACAAAACCCCCCAAACAGGATTTTTTTTTAAAGAGAGAGGGACAGTGAGAGAGAGAGAGAGAGAAAGAGAAAGAAAGAACCAATTTTATTTAGTTTTTCATATGACTTTCATTGTTCTGACACTTTGTTGTAAATGCGGTACTGGGGTTCGAACTCACGTCCTTGCGCTTGCGAGGCAAGCACCGTAACCCCAAGCCACCGCTCCAGCCCCCCAAAAAGGATTCTTAATGAAAAATTGAGGGCATTGTTTCCACTGAGGTAGTCAAAATAGATAATGGGAGAAAACAGTCAACATGTCAGCTGGAGTTTTATTTGCACAAACCATACTGATGCACTCACAGGATGGGTTCTAAAGAGGAGTCTGGATGGCAGGAATTGGGTCTAAACCAGTCTCCTGGACTTTGCTGGGCAGTGACTATTCTGGAAAGATTAGGTCAATCCACCCTGAGGGCCTCTGCTGGTCTCTGCTGGAACTCTGAATCTCAGGAGTCTTCCTAGGATTCTCATCACAGAGTGGGAGTGCAATCCTTAGCCCCCTCTGCTGGCCACAAGCACAGCCTTTCCAGACTTCCTGGGCTTAGTCCCTTGAATGTACTCTCACCCATTTGTTCAGACTACAAACCACTTCAACTGTTCATGTGAGCCACCAGGTTCAAGGGGGAAGGAAGCAAGTTGGAATCCCCTTTGCTTTTTCAACTTGAACTGCCCTGGGTAAAATATCCTCTGTGCCTGTTTTGTGCTTGTTCTGCTAGGTACCCCTTTAGGTTCTGTGTCAGGCACTTGCCAGGAGCATGTAGTCATTTGCCCAGATCTTCTGGCTCATATAAGCACAGCCACCTGAAGATGGCTGCTGCCCAGTTCTCTGTGACCATTTAGGAAACATAACACATCACTCATGCACTAGGTGTAGCCCCTGGTTTAGCTAAGGGCGACTGCCTTTCTGATCTTGGGATTCTCCATGCGACATCTGAGCTTTGTGTATCTCTGTGATTTCTCCTACCTCTGTGCCAAGCCAATGGAGCTACTGTGGTTGCAGCAGTTGATGACCTACCGAGCTACAATGTAGTGTTTCTTGTTTGGTTAGGGTACCCAAATTTCTGAGTCTCTAAGACACATTGACTGTCCAATACTGGATTTTCGTGAAGCTTGTTTTTTACCCACCTTGTACAGGGATAGTACTCCTGTTGTTTGGCTTCTGTGTCCTGGAGCAAGTGAAATAGCAGTCATCACCTTCTGCATATACTGTTTTAATCTTGAAATTATTCCCTAGTGTAATACAATATAATCAATATTTAGATAACATTTGCATTGCATTAGGTATCTTAAGTAATCTAGAGATGATTTTAAGTATTGTGGGAGGATATCATTTTGTATTTGGGTCTTAAGCATCCTCAGATTTTATTATGAGCAGGGGTCCTAGAATCCATTTCCCATTGACACAGAGGAATAATACTAATTAAATTAATAAGACTATGGTGAAGAGGATATATTTGAGGAATTCAGAGAAGGAATGCACATTATTTAGATCTTATACACCTTCTGGAACTTATTGCTTTATAGGGAAGATATAACTTTAAGAAGTAATTAATATCTAACATTATGAACACTTTCTAAATGGTAAATACTAGATTACATGCTTTAAATGTATTATTTCTCATTACTTAACCTAAAATAATTTGAAATATCTAGTGGTGGATTATGGCAATCACACAAAATTTTTCTGTTGTCACATTTAGTATTATTGACCTTATAAATATAAGAAAGCTAAGCTTTAGAGAAATTAATATTTTGCAAGAAAACAACTGGCAGAAGCTTGTGTTTTGAACACCCCTGTTAAGCATACTGTACTTCCTTCCTTAACCATCAGGGAAAGATTGGAGATGACTCTTTCTTCTTATCAGAACGTTTGTAAGAAAGAGTCATTTCCAATCTTTCCCTGATAGTTAAAGAAAAACGGCACACCAATCAGATACTATCTTGCTTCTTTCAATCAACCTTCTCACATTACAATGTAGCTGTGTGTACCTGTACCTGTATATCTCCCCAGATAGACTCACCTTTTTTAGGTCAGGAAGATTATTTTATATATTTCTTAACCATAATTCTCAGCACCAGTAACTATTTGATAAATATATTTTCAATGAATGAATGAAATGAAGAGCAACTTTGATATTAAAAAGGAAAGCAACCACTTGATAATTCACCATGCATATCCTATAATAACACAAAAAATCGTTGTAACTATACTTTGCTTATTAGAAATTTCAAGATTGTTTCTTGAAGTTACTCTCCCTAATCTATGACCCTTAATTTATTTCATATATTCTTTATGGCTCATACACTCTGAGTAAAAAATGCATATAACATTGGTTTAATAATGTCATATTTGAAAATATCCAAAGTGAAACTGTGACTTTCTATGTGGATGTTTTATTCTCATCTTCAAGTGTATGACTCTTTTCCTTCTTTAAAAATCCTGGTTTAAGGGCTGGAGTGGTGGTTCTGTGGTTACAGCACTTGCCTGGCATAAGCGAGGATGTGGGTTCGAACCCCAGCACCATGTATATAACAAAGTGTCGGAGTAACGAATGCCACCTGAAAAACTGGGTAAGATTGATTCTTTCTCTCTGTCTCTCTTTCTCTCTCTTCCCTTCTCTCCTAAAAAAGAATTCTACTTTAAAAAACCTATGTTGTGAGTCTTTCTTAATATCCATAGACATTTAAACTAATGACTGAGCTTTCTTCTTCCTGGATTTCTACTGAGGTGTTTTGTTACATGTTTTACTCTTATATCTCTTTTCCTTATTTATTTATTTCATTGGTGCATTGTAATTGTACATAATGATGGGATTCATTCTCACATATTCATAGATGCACACAATACAGCAATACAATTTGGTCAGTATCCCCCCTCAATACCACTCCCCCCACTGCCCTATTCCTGTCTCCTGATTCCTTGCTTCTCTTTCTGGGTCATATATTTTTCCTAAAATACCACAGTATAATGACATAATTCTAATACCTGTGAAGAACAATTTTTATACACATGACAATAGTGTATACAGTGACATACTTATAAATGCTTGGACCGTACCTTGTTTTAACTCAGTTCCAACATTTCCCCTTCTCCTCCCTTCCTATCACCCCTTGTTCTTTTTAAATATATTTGACAAGAGGATTAAACATTTACATTTTTGTAAAGGCATGCAGTATAGCTTATTCTATTTCAGTCCCCAGTGTCCCCCACCCCATCTCCTTTCTCTTCCCTCTCCTGATTCATTGAATTATATATTGGTGAGATTCACTACATTATGTTCATTTTTGGACATGAGCAAGTGAAGCCTGATTCCTTCCATTAACTTTCCCTGTTTCATTCCTCCTTCTTCCATGTCCTTCCCCTTTGACTATCCTCCTCTGTTCTTTGCCTTATTTCAGGTTGGCTTCCACATATCAGAGAATATTCAACCCTTGTTTTTTTCAGACTGACTTATTTCACTTAGCACGATACCCTCTAGTTTCATCCATTTGCCAGCAAATGACATACTGTCATTCATCCTTGCAGCTGAGTAATACTCCATTGTGTGTGTATATGCCACAGTTGCTTTATCTATTCATCAATTGAAGGGCACCTTGGTTGGTTCCATAGCTTAGTTATTGTGAATTGAAATGCTATAAACATTGATGTGGCTGCATCCCTGTTTACTCTTATGTCTTTTCAAGTTTTAAGGTGGTTGTTTATTATGAGCATATTTTGATCCTATTTTCCAGAACATAGAAAAGTCCTTTTGAATTAGTGAGTTTATGCTAAGTAATGAAGCAATTATGAGGTATAAGAAATGATTACTATATTGGGGAATTTCATGGAAAGGAGGAAGACAAGCTCTAAACAGAAAGATAAATAACAATGTCAGAAAGCATAAATTATGTGCCAAAAAGCACATCAAGATTATGTATTCAGAAAAGATTTACTGACTCCTTATTCATGATTAATGCTTCATATTAACCACAATAGCTTTTGTTTAAAGAGCACCCTGAAGTGTTTCATAAGGTGAAATATCCATACACAAGAAATACTTGCTGTTACTTCATAGGTAGTTGGGTAAATTAATATGTGACCTGATTCAGGAAATAGTAGGTTCAGATAGAAATATTAAATATGGGGAAAATAATTGTATTAAGTATTTGGGCATCAGTTTTTGCAGAATATCCAGACTGCAAATTCACAGAGTGTAAGAATTGTACATAACAGAACACTTAGCATATAATTGTTATGCAATAAATACATTTAGATGAATGATTTTTATAGCAGTTGTGGATGCCAGATCATAAAGAAGTATTACTAATTTTTAGAAGCCTTTGAAATGACAGAACAAAATGGCATATAACAAAAGCACATACTTTAATTCAGTGATGGGATAGAACATTCTTGTCCGTTAACTAATATGTACTCATCTAAATATTTTGATCAGTCTGGAATGAATTCCTCAATTATATCCATTGACCACGTATTGATATGGATCACACAACAGCAAAATAATATAACTTTTGGCTCAGGATTGTTTGAGCTGGGATTTCTGGCTATTGGAAGTAATTGGCACAAAGTTCAATAAGCTGTACCTATAATTTCCTCATTTATGGCTGGCCAGGATTGACTAAAATTTCCAGTGAACTGTAGTATGATTCTAAATTCCTTAGCAAAGCACTGTAGACTGTCTACACCTTGGACTTCTTCCAAGAGCATTCTTTAACTTCCCTGTCATGCACTCTATGCAACTTCCTTAGTCTTGCTAACCTTCAGTTTACTCTTCTATAAAATAAGAATAATAAAAGTTGCTGTTTTATGCGGGAGTCAAAAAAAGTTGGCATTAATCCTGGCACTTAGAATCTGTGAGTGAATCACAGATGGGATTGTTTCACATTTCAAAACAAGTTCACATAAAGCTACTATCTTATTTGAACAGTTTGTTTCAAGTTGAACTTCACATATGTATTCAGAAATCTCTTGTGTTTAAAAACCAACACAATTTCACTTTGGTAGCCTAAAGTTAGGAAAACTCATTGTCATGAAAACAGTGAAGAAATACATTGTGAAGAGCAAAATGAGATGCATGACCCACAATACTAAGAATTCTTTCAAAACTGAAAGGGATGACATCAGTCAAAATGAAAATGAGGGTAAGATAATTCTGTCTTTGTACAAATATCAACTAAATCAAAGCATTACACTAATTTATGGGTTCTGTTCTCAGAAAAAATAAAATAAATTTTATCTCCCTTTATCTAGCCTCTGAACAAGTATTTTTCTTTTGAAAAATGCTTTAACAAAGTAAAAACATACATATTTTAATATTCCTTCAATGATTCATAATTTGTACACACAGCATTCTAAAACTCTAAAGTACATATTAAATAACATAGTTCTGGAAGATAAGAATTCTAACTTCTCCAAGTTATCTGTTAATTTTTTTTGAAATTACAATCTTTTAAAAGTGAGAGATCATTACATGAACATAGATACTTGTTTAACTCTTTGAACTGTGCATTTAGAAATCTATGCATTTAATGTACGTAAATTATATATCAAGAAAACTGATTTAAATAAAATATATGGACATACCTAAAATGAAAATGGTTCTTAATGATTCAGCTACATTCTGCATTTTCAAAGTAATTAATTCTCATTCCCCTTATGGTTACTTGACCTAAACTAGAGAAATCTTTGTAGATAAGTTTCTTTGCTTTGAAATTTTGAGAAGCGGAAAATTTCACAAGATTATTTTCAACTCAATGATAAAATAGGATATCAGAAGGACATATTTTATGGGAAATATGTTTGTAATATTTAAGAAAAATATATTTTTCTGTTAATTTTTACTACTTTATTTTTAAGAATAGTATGTAGAAGCAAAGGAAGTAGTAACCTTAGATACCATAGCAAATCACTCTCTAGAGGTAAAATCTAGAAATATCATGGTCCTGATAATTCCAGATATTTTTCTATCCATACAACAATAATTTCCAAATACAAAATGAGATTATGTTACACAGCTTGACAGATTTCTATAAAATGTATGAATGGATCATTCAGTGTCAAGATCAAGAAACAGAACATAATTCAGAAGCCCTCCTCTTATCCCCTTTACATCACTACCCTTAATGTTGGAGAGCATCCACTACTCTCCTATTCTGAATTCTAGGATTAATGCTTACTTATCATTGCAGATTTTAAAAATTTCTGTAAATGGAATAATACAGTATACATACTTTTGCATGTGGCTTCTTTCCAAACACATAAGCTTTGTTGGTGGAATTTATCAGTGGTATACTAGTAATTTAGCTCTTCAAAGGAGAAAAAGGCCCTGATTTGCAACATTTACTGATTCTCATAATGCTCATATTTCCACCATTGCTGGTTTCAAGTTGACAATATAAAGCACTTAATGAGTAGTTGGAAAGAGGTGCCCATAATTGCCTCTTATAATCTCTTAAGGATGGACTCCAATGCATCACTGGGCCATATCTCTACATGTAGCAAGAGTTCATCCATATTAAGAGATATAGGTTACTCAATTATTCAAATATACCAGAATGCATCTATTCTTCTCTTTATAGACATTTGGTTTGTTGCCAGGCATGGTGGCACATGCATGGTGCATGTAATCCTGGTGACTTTGGAAGCTAAGATAGGAAGATGGAAAGTTCAAGGCCAGCCAGCCTTGAACAGCTTAGAGCCTAAGCAACTTAGTGAGACTCTATCTAAAAATTAAAAAGAGCTGGGGATATAGCTCATTGGTTAAGTGCCTGGGGGTTCAGTCCCTGGTAAGAAAAAAAAAGATATTTGGAGTATCTTCAGTTCTTGTCTTCTAGAAATTGTGCTTTTTGAATTTTCTTAAACCTGTCTTTTGGAGGTCATACATGTTTATTCTTGTGAATATACATACATACATACATACATATATATATATATATATATATATATGTACAAATTAAGCTTACAAAATTTCAGAGTTTTCTAAAGTGTTTTTGTACCACTCTTACAAGCAGTGTATATAAAATTCTAGTTCTTCCACATTCTCGCAAACTAACTTGTATCTCCCTGATAAGTATGGAGCAGCTTTTCCTGTTTGTTGGCCATTTGAAATCCTTTTTTTTCTTGTACCGACTGTTCAAGTGTTCTGTCCAGTTTTCTATCGGTATTCCTCCTGCCTTTTTATTTTTGATTTGTAGAAGCTTTTATATTTACTTATGCCTATAATTTTGAATTTTGCTTTACTCAATAATGTATCCTTTCCTATAAGTACATAAATGATCTACCTTATTTATAGTTCCTTTATAAAAATATTTTAATGAATAAATGTGATAAATGGAATATATCATTCTTACCCATACCAAAAATTTCTATGTATATGTGATTCAAATAAGTATTTAATATATTTATTCAACATGGAAATCCATCTTGAAAAATAGCACTAAATATTGTCATGAATAAATATTGGAAAAGAAGTGTACCCTTAAAATTATCTTAAAAAATTAACAGGAATGCTACAGATAGACAAGGTAGAAAGGACCTTTATGTTCAACAAATAACAAAGTAATCATAGAATATTATTGATTCTAGTACGATAGATGCAAGGTAAGTATGATTTGTATGAAACAATGTGAAATTGTAAAGTAGTAAGTTAGCCTGAAACTGACTAGGAATAAATATTGGCACAGGCTACTGTTTAGAATGAAGATCTGTACAGGGAATTTTGAATTTATAAAACATATGAAGACCTAACCTCAACAGTTTTTCTAAAGAAATTATGTTCCCCAAACCTCCTAAGAGAGCATAGAAATCAGTAAAACTGGAATCAATTAAACTACATTTTCATGAATGGAGAAGAAGATGAACTGAAGGATGTATTGTTGTTTTATTTAAGGCCAGAAACAAAAAGCTAAAATCTCTGCTTTGTTTAAAAACAAATGAGCATTCACATATAAAATATATCAAGTACATGTGTCAAAGTTGTAGCTTTGAAATTATACAAAAGTTTTAAACCTATTTAAGTCATTCACATATGAAACTATAGCTAAATTGTTCCAACTTAATTTCTCCTTATAATTTTATTTTTATTATTTTATTTTATTTTTATTAGTGCATTATATTTGTACATAATGATGGGATTTATTGTCATATATTCATACATGCATACAATACAGCAATACACTCTGATCAATATCCTCCCCCTACCCCCGAAACGTTCTACCTCCCTCCTCCCGTCCCCTGATCTCTTGCCTCTCTTCTGGGTCCTGTTCTTTACAATTTTTAATACTTTACAGCAAGATACTCTCAAAGTTACCAGTGATTTCCATCATTCCAAGGCTGCTCTTTGCTCACCTCCCTTTTTCCCTTTCTTTCTCCTGCCCTCCCTCTCTCTGGTTCATCAGTGCAATGACTGAACCTTGTGACACAATATAGTCGTAGGGTTCTATAGTCCCTTAACAACATCTATTTCTAACAAAGAGGAAAATTGTGACAAGAAATGTAGGTTCCTATCAAGATCAGATGTATGTATACTATGCAGAAAGATATTTTAAACAATATAAAAGCCAACTAATCTGTGTGGGCTGTGATATCTGCAAGTCTGTTTAGTGGATTGATAGTGACTACAAACAGGGCTCAGTCCCACCACAGTAACAGACATCATTATCCCTGGTCAGGGCCTTAGGTCAGTATGAAAATTCCAATCATTTAAGAGAATATCCTGAAAGACTATAATCATATGCCTGTTCTTTTTAAAAGGGAAAACTAATTTACCCCTAGAATATTTGATTTTAAACACAGAAATATTTAGATAATTGAATTCATTAGTTAAAAAGAAATTTAGTATATTAAAAAGTGTGTGTTTATATGAATTTGGCCTATTCAACTTGTCTCACTGATAATGTAAGTTGTAACATTGAGTAAATTAGCTCATCTTTCAGATTTTAAATTGAAATTACTTATTATAGTTATATGCACTATTCCTAGAATATGTAAAAGAAGCTAAGATTTTCCATTACTATAAATTAAATATATTAGACTTTCAAGAATTAATTTTAAGTTCTTTGGAAGTTTTGTTAGACAAATAAAGTATCTAAAATTAATAGAACATATTAATTTATGAATGATGTATAAAATTTTTATAGTGTTTAATTAACAATAGAATAAGATAAAAATAGGAAAGGCCATATCAGTTACTGTGAAAGTTTATTAGAGTTATAAATGGAATAAAAATATATGGTGTTCTTACAGAAGCTAAAGAAGGATAAGAATTCTTTTTAAAAAACCTCTAATTTTAATCAACTAAATGCTGATTACAAAAGTCAAGGTAAATTTTTAAATAGTTTTTGGTATATAAGCTTGCCTGCAACGACCAAAGAAAAAAAATCAGTGCAGATACTCAGTTTAACAAGTTAATGACTAGTTCCTTCATTGTCACTTCTCTTCTAGATTGCATGACATCACTGTCCTCTCAAGCTAATTGGCATCCTCTTCACAAAACTTTTTTTGTCAGCTCCTCAGTGCTCTTCAGGAGACCTGGAGATGTTGGAGTGTCCCAATAACCTCCATTTGGCTCTGTGATCTCGTCTATCCTAGCTCTTGCAGTTATTTCAAACTCTAGATAACATCAGTAGTTTGGCAGAAACTAGCTGCAAACTCTCTAGACACATTCCCTGTTGTCCTGGAGACACAGCTAGACTCCATGCCATGGTCTCCCTAAAGGTGAGTGTGTTCACGTTACTGCGTTAACGGCTAGTAAAATAAGAAAGCAGTGATGTACACTACTTCTAAACCCAGCCCATACAAAGCTCCTGCACCATTTCCCCCTTTCTCTTAATCCCAATCATTTAATTGAACTCAGAAGATCTAGGAGAGGACTGAGGCCTTGAGGGTGATACCTCAGAAGAGAACAGCTTGAATTCCTGAATCATTGCTAGAGGGCAATGGTAATTTGGCCTACTACCCAAATTACTACTCCCGTCACCCAACAGATTTACTCTCTACCCCATGCTAGACTTCACTGTCTGCCCTATTTTAATAAATGAGACTTCTCTCCAGTGGTATTCAGGCGAAAACCCTAAGTAAGTCATTTTTTTACTTCCACTTTAATTGAAAGCCAGCTACTACTACTGTAGTCTAAAAAATTACAAAAATGTCCTGTCATATTTTCCTGGAAAATCTTTTCCCTTACTCATTTTTTTCCCCTACCAGAGAAAGATTAAACTCTTCATTAAGATGTAAAAATTTCCCCCAAATCTTATACAAGGCTATTCTAGTAGCGGTTATCCACCTGATAACCTTGTGCCCGGGCACAGTTAATTGGAAGATGGAAGGGGTTTTACTAAGGTATTCAATCTGAAGGGGCTGAATGTGCTGTGGGTGGCTCACCAGCTTCTGCCCACCACATCAATGGGATAATTGAGAAAGCAGGATTAACTATAAAGTAGAATAAAGCAAGTTCCCAGAGAAGCAGTGACAGTATTAGATATACAGTACTCTCTTCATTCAATGCTTTTAAAATCTTGGTTCCAAATTCTTGAGACCCAGTCAGTCTAGTCCTTGGGTTCTATGAGACACTGTGTCCTTATAAAAAGCAGTTGACTCTTTTGCTCCCTCTCCTTTTTGCTTCAACTGGAGTTGATTTTTTTTTTTTTTTTTTTTTTTTTTTTTTGCTTACAATATAGAATCTTGAATAATTAACTCTGCAGTTTCATTTCCCATTCAGGACTACTCCTGGACACCCTGGTCCATTGCATATCATTTGAATTTCAAATAGTTTCTGGGACTAGCTGTGTAGCTCAGTGGTGCAATGCTTGCCTAGCATGTATGAGGAATTGGGTTCAATCCCAAGCACCTTAAGAAAAAATAAGCAAATTATTTCCTGAACATTCCTGGATGTGGGTGATATTAGGCATTTAAAAAAAAATCTGTCTCATGTGCCTGTAATGCTTAAATCTCTTAAACTCTCTGGAAATGGTCTCTCCACATATTATGGCTCATCTTAATTATCACTTCCATACTGGACTTATTCTGGATAGCTGCAGGAAGATGCTTTTATTCCATTTTCCATGCTGCCATAGTGTTCTGTCTACGAATCTGTAACTGCAGGAAGGACATGACATCATTATTGAAAGATTTTCTTCCTCATTAGGCTGACTCAAGGGCAGAAATGATGCCTGATTAATTCTGAATGGCTCAAGTGTAATACACTATCTAACACAGAGCATGTGTGCTTGTCAAATGAAGGAAGGAGGACGTTAAAGAAGAAACTGTTGTCCCTCACAGGAAGAATGGATCCAAAAACTGTGGTACATTTATACCATGGAATATTACAGAGCAATTAGAAACAATGACCTTGCAGCCTTCGAGGGTAAATGGATGGTTATGGAAGAGATCATGATGAGTAAAATCAGCTTAACCCAGAGATCTAAGGGTCGATTGTCTCCACTCATAGGTGGAGGTGGGGACTAGA